>BLKR01015523.1:0-65718 GCA_011170035.1 Teleogryllus occipitalis
GGAGAGACTGCGTCAGTACTTTCAAGAAAATGCCAATGGAAGTAAGATACATTGAATTGTAACATATATTGACGGGAAAAATCACACCATTAAATTTGACTGAAAAAATATATCTACAAAAGAAAATACAGCCAATCTGGAAAGAGAAGCAACTTCATAGATGCTACCCATACAATATAGACGGAGAACTGATGGACCAGAAGTCGTCTATAAAATGGCTGTGCTTGGGAGAGCTTTTTGATGAAACAGGATTTCATGATAACTATTCAGGACCAAGTAGTACCAACTAAAATTACCGTAAATGTATCCTGAAAGGCACCAATGTCCGTGATGGCAAATGTCGGCTATGTGGAGAACATAAGAGAAAATATAGACCATATTATCAGTGAATGCAGCTCTCTAGCATCGTCAGAATATACAAAATGACATGACGACAATTGTAAAGTGGTTTATTAGCAACTATTCCGCAATAATAACCTTTTCACAGGTAACCGAACATCATATTACAAGTACACTCCTGAACCAGTCATTGACAAGTCCTGACCAGTCAGTAATTACAGTGTGTACTAGAACAGGTCCATCATAACAAATACGACTGTATCATCTAATAAACCGGACATTGGGTGGCGTGACAAGAAAAACAAGGTGTGTCTGATTGATGTTGCTGTCCCCCTAGCTCACAATATCCCGAAGAAAAGGAGTGAAACATTTTAAAAATATCAACTTCTTACAAACGAGATAGAGGAAATGTGTAGCGACGTGGAAATGGTGACGATGGTACCAATAATTCTAGGTACCACTGTTGAAATTCCAAAGTTCCTGCATGAATCCCTGACTGAACTGCAACTAAAGACGGGGTTATACATCCAGCTGCAGAATATTGTCATACTAGACACATGTAACATCGTGAAGAAGTTTCTGAACATTGACGATTGATCCCGTGCTGATTATGAAACTTGAAACGTGTATCCCTTGTTCATGGTAACCAAGATGCATGTATGGAAACAAGTTAGAATGTGATGTATATAATAATAATAATAATAATAATAATAATAATAATAATAATAATAATAATAATAATAATAATAATAATGTATAGCCAATCCGATGGTCGAGATCGTGAAGACAGTAGTGCAGTAGTGATCTCGGACCAGAGGATCACGGGTCCCAGTCCCACCTCCGGCATGGTTGTGTTGTGTGTGTCTCTGTATGTTTGTGTATGTCTATTTCATCATCCAGCATCAACATCATCACCATCATCATCATCATCATCATCATCACAACTTCACCCCTTCCTCCAGGACTAACAATCCTGGGGTATAAAATTGGAATTTGCATTCAATTTCAGATTCCCCCCCATAGAAAAGTAACGTGCACCTACCCCGATATTCAGTCTGAGCCCTGATAGAATGCTCGTATTGCATGGTCCAGTGATGGCCGATTCGCAGAAAAAAGTGTGGCTATAGAGAACGCAGCTATATAACATTTCTGAAGCGAAAACAACAAAATAGAGAATTTTCGGGGCAAAACAATTTTTACAGAGGTTTGTCTCAGAATCGCCAGATTTTATCCATTCCTTTTCTAAGGTAACACCTTCCCTTGAGTATATTACAAATTTCTGGTAAGCCTTGTGGGAAACTACGATGGGAAAATCGAAAAGCACACGATACATCCACACCGGTACTTACTAAAGCAATTCAAAAAGCGCTCCGTCGCATGTGCGACTGGAAATCTTCAGGATCGGATGAAGATACAGGTCTTTTGGCTGAAGTACCTCTCGAGTGTACATGATAAGCTGGCGGAGTGTTAGAACAGCTTACAGCATCAAGCAGATTCTGCACCAATATTCCTGACTACTGGTAAAAATTTGCTCTTTCCAAAATACGATGAAACTATAAATCCCTGTCAGTACAGGCACGAATGTAAAACAGCTATTTTGACACCTAACATTTACAAATAGCAGAAAGCGGTGTGTTTTAACTTGCTACTGTCCCAAACCTTGATGTTCACAATCATAGAGCGAAGATTTTAAAATTAGAACTTGCAATTTTAATTCTACTTTTACCCACAGATTAATCCAGTGGCGGCTCGTGACTGTGAAGTTAGTTGAAGAAATAGTACGGAAATATAAATTCATTCGTGCTTATCATAATAATTGAAATCGCTATTTTCTTGTATTGATTCAAATTGATCCTTCGGTCTTTCAAGGCTACGAACGTGTATGTGATGTCTTCATTTATGTTTCCTTGTTAACTGCTGAAGAAGTTCGTTCTGAATTACAATATTTTTTTCTAAGAAACACTTGAGACCCCTGGTTTCCTATGTAGCCGTCGAATCTGCCTGAAAATATATAAATAATCAGATGTTACCAATTCTGTTTGTACAAAATCATTGATATAGTCTGAAATGCACTCGATTAATTCAGTTTATATGCTCTTCTGTGTTTCTACAACAATCGAGATACATTCAACAGAGCAGCAAATCCTTTTCGGTTCCAAACGTTTGTTTTATTGCAAAAAAATCAAGCATGACCAACAAAACATTTTATGTATAGTTGGAGAGGAACCTAAACACGGGAAGCCATAACTTTTTGAAAATAAGGTTGTAGTTTTTTCCTGAATGTTTAATTTTTGTTCCAGATATTTAGAGAGATTCGGCCTCTTAATATCGCCTATAACTTAAAACTTCCTTATCTTCGTTTTCGCAACGTGAAAATAAGAGTTTCTAATAAAATTCACACCCATATCACACACAGGATTCATATAAGGGTATAAAAGGGTATAAAACTAAAAATCATGGGATTTGCACAGCCTACGCGTACATGGTTTCTTAACTATTTAACTTCCAGAACCCAAAGAGTGGTGTCCGGTAGTCGCAGCTCAAGGGCCTTAAAACTTAACCGCGGAGTTGCCCAAGGCACTGTATTAGGACCACTAGTATTCTTAATTATGTAAACGATGTGAGAAATGCACTTAAATATTGCAGTCATCAACTGTACGCGGATGATCTTCAGATATATCTAAGTGGCCACCCGTCTGAACTCTTCTCAATCGCACATAAAATTAACGAAGATTTGATAACCTTAAACAAATGGGCAGCGTTATTAGGCCTACAATTAAACCCAAATAAATCACAGTGCATGATTATCAGTTCAAAAAGCACGGTGAATAAAATATCCTCTTCTACTCTGCCTAAAATTTATATAAATGACACCGTTCTACCTTGGTGTTCCGAAGTCAAGAATCTAGTAGTGTTTATTGACAACACCCTCAGCTGGAACTCGCAAATAGATTCAACCTGCCGTAAAGTTTTTGCCGCAATGGATTCGCTGAAACGCCTGCGAACGCTTTTACCAATTAGTACACGTGAGACACTCATTAAATCACTTATTATGCCACATTTTGACTATTGCGACTTTCTTCTGACAAACATGACATCTAAATTACAACGTAAACGTCAAGGAGCACAGAACGCATGCGTACGGTTTATTTTTGATCTAAGAAAATACGACCATGTATCGCACTTTTTGACTCACTTCATATGCTTACACTAGACAAAAGACGGTTACTTCACTCTCTACTTCTTCTCTATAAAATTGTACACGGTTCTCGTGTAACAAGTCTAATAAGTAATTTCAATCCTCTGAAATTATACCGAGCTCGTAGTTCTGCTCTCCTCTGTGTACCACGTCACAGCACGACTTCTTTCAGTAAATCTTTCACCATTACAGCTATCCGAGCCTGGAATAAACTACCAGCGAGTCTAAAACATTCGAATACTTTCTGTAAATTCAAAAACGAATTAAATACTTGGGTAAGGTATAACGACATATAGAATGGCATTAATGTCCTCTTCATCCTCCAGACTTTTCCCACTACCAAGCACCCGGTCACCGCCCCCCTAAACGCCGCACTTTCCTCACTCTTTAAATTCAAAATTCCACCCCATACCTTACTACTCTATTCTCATTTTTCACTCCCTTTACTCCATCTAAATTATTAACAACCACATATTTTCTGTGTATCCTAATAAAATTGTTCAAATAAAATATTTAAAAGAGATTAACCACGCTCCAAATAAATGCTAAAATACTTACAGCTATTTTTGTACTGTCATCATTGTCATATCTCCTTAATAATAATTACAAATGATGTTTATATCCTATTGTACTTTTACATTGTTTCTTAATACTGTCAATATTATATTTTAAATTACTGGTACTATTAACTTAGAGCCTATTGTGCTTCTCTGCTGTCACAAATGTTTGTATATTTATGTAAAGTGCTAATGTATACCAAACGTAACATTTCTGTACCGCTTCTGGAAAAATTTTACTTTTCCACCTACTTCTTCCTTTTCTTCGCTTTTTCTTCCTTCCGTTTCCTTCACAGTCTTCCCCATTTATGTCTTTACGACCCTTTCCCCTAAACGCCTCATCTCTTCACCTTCACTACTATGCATCCCATATTCTTCTATAATAATGTTCGGCCATAAGCCGCCATCCTGATTGAGGTTTTTCTGGGTTTACTCAATTGCTTAAGGCGTACGCCGGGATGGTCCCTTGCTTTGCACTCCCAGTCATAAATGTACGGTTTGTCCCCCCTTTAGTCTCTCTCCTTCCTTCTTTCTCGTTCGTATTTTCTACTTCATTTTCATTTATGATTCCCTTCTCTCATTTTTCTCTTCTCTTCCATTTCTATACCATAATCCTGTTCGGCCCTAAGCCGCCATCCTGATTGAGGTTTTCTGGGTTTACTCAATCGCTTAAGGCGTATGCCGGGATGGTCCCTAGTTTTGCACTCTCAGACGTAAATGTACAGATTTCCCTCCCCTCTTATATATTACTACTCTGTATCAATGTAGACTCAGTGGTTAGGCGGAAAAGCAGGCCCTATGGCCTGAGCCTCGCCATTAATAAAGACATTATTATTATTATTATTATTATTATTATTATTATTATTATTATTATTATTATTATTATTATTATTATAAGGGTACGAACTAATTTCATACTGGAAGAAGAATCGTATTTCTTGGGCCTCTACATCATCAGCATCACAGCAGCGGCATGGGACCCACATTATTATCGCGGGTGAAGTCACGGTTGTCGTAGCAACCACCGTGCCGTAGTACACTCTCTGCCACTGTGCCTTCCACCTACCGGCGCCTTCCTTTAATTGCCCACTCGAGTTACCTCTTCAAAAATACACTTACATTTATATTGAAATAACTGTAAGTGAACCAATTGTAGTACGTGATAAGGAAAATAAGTTTATAATATTATTATTAGAAGCCGGAAGTTCAGACATTTATTTTACCTAAAACAGACAGGCAAAAAGGCATTTATTTGAACTAAAATAGGCACACACAAAGGCTTTTATTCTCGCTAAAGTAGGGGGCAAAACAGGACACATTAAAAAATCACCATTTAAAAGTAATAAGTGTAAAATTATTAATAATTAATTGTTTCACATTTTTATTCTGGCTATTTACATTATCACTCACTTGAAAGGAAACTACCTTTTCTTTGTAATCTTGATCGCACTTGACCATCCGGTTGACGATTACGAATTTAGTTTACTCGCAGTCCTGTATCTACGAAATGCTATGGTGGACTCCCTTTTGAATCTTGAAATGCAGTGAAAATGGAATTGTAGATTTCGTTCTTAGCACTTGTGTAATCGCCAGAAGGGCTGACAGAACAAGAAGGAAATGAGAAGGGTACATTTATGTACAGGCAGCTCTTTCCTCAAAAGGGATTCGAGGCCATATACAAACAGGATGAGATTTTTCGTGAGCGAACAAGTCCATAAGCGTCAATGAAAATATCAAAAATCTTCACTGGTCTCATCTTCCTTTCCCTTTTAAATTTTTAACACAACCAGATACTGGAGCCTCTGCCTCCACAGAAAGATAATACACAACTTCATATTGTCGAGGATAGCAGGTAGTTTCCAACTTAATAGAGATTGGAATCAGGAGGGGAAAAAGTAAAATAATAACGGGAAAGGCCACAAATAAGGAAGAATGAGACACAAAAAAGGCAAAATGCAAATATGCATCAGAAGCTAAAATAGGCAAAAAAGGCAAAATGAAAATCTGCTAAAACAACTCCGGAAGTACAATTAAGTGATTCCTATAGTTAAAAGTCATAAAATAATAACAATTATAAAAATGTATTTTGCCAAACTTCCGTGCTCTTATTATTATAATTTGTGACGTGCCACTACACGTACTTCCCTTGAATAGATACCCTTGGATTATCATTGTGTACAATAAGCACAACTTAAAGTGTTCACGATTCCTTGTCCAAAGCTGTTAGCGTTTTCCAGTATCTAGCCCGAACCCACCATGTGGCGTTATCGTCCACTTTGTGAACCAATGTTTTAATGTGATAAGAGCCTCGGCACCTCTCCTTTTAGTAAAAAAGTGCGAGTGGCTGCTCAGGCTGGCGTACAAAAGGAAAACTCACTGTTTACGGAACATATTTTGTTTGAAAAGGTCTTATCACAACTTACTGCGAGACATTTTGAGAAATAAACGTAACCACATGGTAAAATCGCAACAGGCTACAATAGATTTTGTAATACGTTTCTATTTATTTATTTATTTACTTACTTATTTACTCATTTACTCATTTACTCATTTACTCATTTACTCATTTACTCATTTACTCATTTACTCATTTACTCATTTACTCATTTACTCATTTACTCATTTACTCATTTACTCATTTACTCATTTACTCATTTACTCATTTACTCATTTACTCATTTATTTACTCATTTACTCATTTACTCATTTACTCATTTACTCATTTACTCATTTACTCATTTACTCATTTACTCATTTACTCATTTACTCATTTACTCATTTACTCATTTACTCATTTACTCATTTACTCATTTACTCATTTACTCATTTACTCATTTACTCATTTACTCATTTACTCATTTACTCATTTACTCATTTACTCATTTACTCATTTACTCATTTACTCATTTACTCATTTACTCATTTACTCATTTACTCATTTACTCATTTACTCATTTACTCATTTACTCATTACTCATTTACTCATTTACTCATTTACTCATTTACTCATTTACTCATTTACTCATTTACTCATTTACTCATTTACTCATTTACTCATTTACTCATTTACTCATTTACTCATTTACTCATTTACTCATTTACTCATTTACTCATTTACTCATTTACTCATTTACATTTACTCATTTACTCATTTACTCATTTACTCATTTACTCATTTACTCATTTACTCATTTACTCATTTACTCATTTACTCATTTACTCATTTACTCATTTACTCATTTACTCATTTACTCATTTACTCATTTACTCATTTACTCATTTACTCATTTACTCATTTACTCATTTACTCATTTACTCATTTACTCATTTACTCATTTACTCATTTACTCATTTACTCATTTACTCATTTACTCATTTATTTACTCATTTACTCATTTACTCATTTACTCATTTACTCATTTACTCATTTACTCATTTACTCATTTACTCATTTACTCATTTACTCATTTACTCATTTACTCATTTACTCATTTACTCATTTACTCATTTACTCATTTACTCATTTACTCATTCATTTACTCATTTACTCATTTACTCATTTACTCATTTACTCATTTACTCATTTACTCATTTACTCATTTACTCATTTACATTTACATTTACATTTACATTTACATTTACATTTACTCATTTACTCATTTACTCATTTACATCATTTACTCATTTACTCATTTACTCATTTACTCATTTACTCATTTACTCATTTACTCATTTACTCATTTACTCATTTACTCATTTACTCATTTACTCATTTACTCATTTACTCATTTACTCATTTACTCATTTACTCATTTACTCATTTACTCATTTACTCATTTACTCATTTACTCATTTACTCATTTACTCATTTACTCATTTACTCATTTACTCATTTACTCATTTACTCATTTACTCATTTACTCATTTACTCATTTACTCATTTACTCATTTACTCATTTACTCATTTACTCATTTACTCATTTACTCATTTACTCATTTACTCATTTACTCATTTACTCATTTACTCATTTACTCATTTACTCATTTACTCATTTACTCATTTACTCATTTACTCATTTACTCATTTACTCATTTACTCATTTACTCATTTACTCATTTACTCATTTACTCATTTACTCATTTACTCATTTACTCATTTACTCATTTACTCATTTACTCATTTACTCATTTACTTATTTACTTATTTACTTATTTACTTATTTACTTATTTACTTATTTACTTATTTAATTATTTACTTATTTACTTATTTATTTATTTATCTTTCTATCTTTTGGGTAGAAAAATACAAAGATCAGTGTTAGTACGCTACATTTCTTATAATTAATTGCTTATATCTAATTATAATAACTTGCAATAGTCTTAAAATACAACTTACATTACTACTGGGGTGGTAGAGGTATCTTTATATAATTTCTCTACTTTGGGTTGGGGTCTGTGTAATTATTTAGGAATGTATGGAAAGGGAATTTATTTTTTATGTGGGTTCTGTGTGTTGGGTTTTGGCAGGGTCTTAGAGGGGTTAGTTTGGGTATATTTGGAATGTTTTGGAAGAAGTGGGTGGATAAAAAAATGTGGTTAGTTATCGGTTCTAACTGAAATTCTTTATGAAGTTGTGCATTCCATGGGGCATTCGTGATAGTGCGGAGGAACTGATTTTGGATTACTTGGGAGTTTTTTGTTATTAGATTTGGCTGCGCTGATCCATAGTGGGCATGCATATAATAATAGTGGTCGTATGATAATTTTGTATAGCAGTATTTTGTCAGATAGTATTGGAAGGTAATTTAGCGGATCTATTTATTGTTGGTTTTAGTTGGTGTAATTTAATTTTTGCTTGTATAGCTTTATTGTCAATGTGATTTTTCCAATTGAGGCGGGTGTCTTAAGAAAAGGCCTAAGTATTTTATAGGTTTGTTATGAGGATGCCATTGTACAGATTCTTGATTCAATTATAAGGGAGGTGGGGGATGAGTAGTCGTAGGGAAAATATTTGGTTGCTCTTTTTGACGGGTTGATTTTAGTTTTGTTTTTGGCTGCCTAGCTGTCGATTTGGTACAGGTATAACTAAGATATGATTTTTATAGTGTTTATGATGGGACCTAATGAATATTTAGCTGTGTCATCTACAAATTGAGCGATTTTTATATTACTATTTTTCGGTAGGTCGGCTGCGTACAAGTGATAAAGATGTTAGAAAGAAAGGGAGATAACGGGGAGCCTTGGGCAAAGCCGGCCATGACCGCTTTTGTATTAGTGATGGTTGTCGACTGTAACGGCAAAAGTTATATTATTGAGGAAGCTGGAAATGATTTGTGTAAGATAATGGGGAGTGCCTATTTCTTTTATTTTATACTTTAAAGTTTGGTGCTATGTTCTATCGAAGGCCTGCGAAATGTCGAAAAAGACTGCTATTGTATGACAGTGTTTTTGAAATGTCGTATGAATGTTTTCAGTGATTCTGAGTAGCTGGTTATGCGTGGATACTTTTTTTAAACCGAGAGCGGTAGCTCAATGCATGAACTGACCGGGACCTCTGACCGGGAGGTCCTAGGTTCGAGTCCTGACGGCGGCAGGATTTTCTACCCTACCTTTTCAGCTACGTCGAATTCAGTCGCTGCCTGGAGAAGAATTCTAGCGGCCGGCTGCTCTGATCGGTAGTTTTCCGTGGTTTCTCCAATCAACACCAGGCGAATAATAGAGCAGTACCCTACCAAACGGACCCACGCACCACGCGCGATCTTTCCGTCCTCTTCCTTGTCCTATCCTCTCCCCTTACACATATGCACTGTACTACGACATACTTCGGGAGCGTAGTTTGTCCCGACTGGGGCGGTGCCCCGCTGGTGGGAGAGTCCTGGTTAGGGGGAAACCCCACCTAGCCGACGGTAGGTCGGGGCCGGATCTCGCCATCCATCTGCGGAGGATCACCGCAATCTATCGAGAAAAAACATGCACTACACTTCCGGGACTAATGACCAAAGCAGTTGACGTGCTCGGAAACACGAAAAAGTCAATCAATCAAATGCAACCAATGCCCTATCACGTACATACACCATATCCATGGATCCACACTTCTTTATCGAATAAGTTTTTTTGTCTTCACTACCACATATTGTGATCTGTCACACTACATAATGTGTTAGAGGGAGTAATTTATCCACGAAGAGATTTTATCAACGTTTTTTGTTTTGGTGTTACAATACGAGTTTTTCTGTCGAGAAACTGCCATTTTTTGCCGCAGCATTACATAACTTCATACTACGTATATAAGAACGTATACGAGAAAGTAAAAATAACTTGTAATGAACCGTGATGTTTCAATAAAATTCATGATCGTTGAATATCAAGTCAAATTATTTAATAGAAATGCTTTATAGTAATGTAACTAGTCAAATGGGAAATTGAAAGACTGAGAAAAATACAGTAGTATTTTCCCAGGACGTGGAACGCTCCTACGTACTTTGAAATTAAATACGAATACTCTTATTACATTAACATTGAAAGCTAGCAGTGACGTGTGCTATGAATAGTAACTAATTTCATTGTTTCCTAAAATTAAATCATAGTATTTTGTTAAATTAAGTAAGTCACTCATAGCCTTACGAAGGGAACAGTAATCTCAATTCATCTTATTCCCACATGCAATTATACGAGAACATGTCCTATTTTATGCCCAAGAGCGACTGGTCGCGAGAAGATTGTTTTGCTCTTGTAAAATGTTATTTTGTAAAAGATTGAGCTTGCTTTGATAGCAAATTTCTTCTGTATGAAATATAATATATACAAAATAAGTGAAAGAAAAGATCACAGCAGTTATAACACATGTAATATTAATACAGAACCTGAAAAATCATGTCATGTGCGGAGTTTTCAGAGAGAAACGTTATCTTTCTTATTTTATACGCTGTTAAAAAGCAATATAAATAAGCACCGGTATAAATCTTACATGATCTACTAGTTCACTGCAAGTGACATTTAGTGCCCTATTTGTTACTTTCCACTTCCACCAAAGTAAATTGAATGGCACATTATACTCGCACATTTCACAGTGCATTAGACTATATTGATATTCATTATAAATCATGTTAAGATCCATTAACTGATAAGGCAGTATGCCCTTCCAAATTCTGCAATAGTTCGATGCAGATATAATCTCGCGGACACAGTGCGTTAAGAATTAATTTTGATATGCAGGTCATATATAAAAACTTTCTCAAACGAAATGTACCATAATAATTTTGTGCCTATGAGCGATTAACATTCTCTTTATTTTAGATTGAACTAGGCCGGCATAGATTTCTATAGTGAGTCGCCCATTGTCATCCTGCCCTCGCCGCTTAAAACGCTGAAAAATCTTCGTAGATATCGCTAAGCAATTGGAATCGATCTCACCGATAGATTTTACCATATTCCCTTGCAAGCCTCATTGAAACGGCGATGAGGGTAGCCATGGCACAGCTGTGCAGTTGTGACCATGAAATATACTATAATCTATAATATACTATATTTTAACTTACTAGTACTTTCCGGCTCGCCCACGACTCTGTTACGTGACCTCACAGAAATCAGGGACGCCTCACATAAATCAGGACTATTAATGAGTAAAAATCAGAACTGCGTCCACAGCAAAAAGTCAAATACCTTGGAGTATGGATGGACTTGCATCGTACGCAGATAACCGAGGACCCAAACTACCTCTACGCGGTGGGCAACCTCCCGCAAGGATTTCTTCACGACCGGCGCCTCGCCCGATCCCTCGCGAAGTGGTGGCGACGCTGGCAATTGCCCCCACCGCCACTTTCCCGCTCGCACGGACAATACACTTGTGGCCGGACGCCTCCACACCGTGGATCAGAAGAATACTCCGCTTTCCTCGAACATCGTACCGAGACCAAAGCGAGTGCAGAACAGTGTACTGTGATGCTACCCTATCGCTACGTGCCTTTTACTGCGAACTAGAAACCTGTGCATGGGCAACGCCTACAAGCAATTCCATATTTGAAAATGAATTGTTCGTCGCACTATGGACTTTGTTGCATTTTCAAAGTTACCATGTATATTTAAAATGTGACAATTTAGCTGTACTATGTAACCTGTTCAAAAGAGATTGCCATTCCAGGTTATTAACCACCTGTATTCTCGCAGACATTGTATTCAGTCTATGTATTTTTGGTGTTGAGCAAGTATTCTCTGAAGGAAACAAAGCTGATGCACCGTCGCGCGCGGTCGCGGGCGGGTCGTGGGGCCGCTGACCAACGTTGCGTTGCGCTTTCCTCGTAACGGCGCGGCGGCCCCTGCATTGGGAAGGGGAAGGTGCTAACCGCGGCGGTTGACAACCGTTATTACGTGTGTGAAGTACAACTAGAGGTGCTCAATAGCACATACTTTCTCGCATCATAATGCATCTGACTGCTCCACTATGTAATACTGTTACATAAACTGGAAAAGTGTTTTCAATCAGCAAAGATTTTTTGCCGCATCTATGCTATCGTAACGCAGTGAGTTTCGAATTCGGTCTTGCAGTTTTGAAACGTTAACATTTTGCAATTTTCGATAATACGGAGAGTTTACCACAAATGGGACTAGCGCCAAATATTTTTACTGTCCCTTATCATATGAGGGGAAATTTTAAAGAAATGATTTAAAGCGGTTTTTGAGAAAAAAAGTGTTTAAAACAATTAATTGCCTATATTTCGCACATGACGCAAAAATTACTCATATTTTCAAAAAATTGAACGTGACATTAATTTAAGAAGTGTCTTTAAATTAAAGAGTTCATTATGGCAAAAAAATCTATATGAAGATTATATATATGTAGGGGAAAAATGAAGTTTGGCAAAGTAAGCAAAGATTTCGACGAACATGAGACCTGCACCATTCTCTTAAGCGTCTTTTTTGTTCTCCGAAGACAAAATTTAATCAAAAACTTGGAGCCATTTTACGAAAGTTTTGAGAATGTTCTTGAGACTGCATGTAAAGTTCTCTCAATTCTCAGTTCTCTCAAAATATCCTTTCGAAACTCACAAAGCCTCGAGTTCGTTCAGATCAATCGGGAAATACGATTTTAGGAGAAAATCGGCTGAATGGTTTTTAGGTGCTAGCATAAAAAAGATCAATTTAATTTTTCGAAAAAATAAGAATTTTTTGTGTAATTTGGCTTCAAATATAGTCGCTCACTTCAAATTTCCCGCACTTTGTGAACGTAGTTTGAGATGTGTTTGGAGGAAGTTGGATGTTACGTAAGTTAGAAGTTTTTGTATTATTTCATATGTACCCTGCTTCATCTTAAACATTCAACTGCACCAAGAATTGAATTTACCCTCCATAGTTCATCATATTGCACTGCTAAATAACAATTTATTCTCTAAATCTCTTGGGTTATCTACAATAACCCAAGCAACCCATTACGACTTAGCCACTACCTGCCAGTTCTCAACTAGAAAAAAAATAGATAAGACACATTCCTCAACATATTTTCAGACCTTAATTAATCCCACAGGTACTGTATGAGTTTCCTATTCTTGTGATAGTTAGCTATAATTGTAAGATTAGAATTTAAGTGTAATATTGTCTGCCAAACATATGATGTAATAAAAAATACTAAACTAAAGTACTGATACGAAAGAGTCGGGGTGGAACGGGGAGAGCCGACGCGAGTTGAGTCGGGGGAGGGATGGTGTGGCGCGCCGGAGCAAGAGGGAACGAGACTACGGGCCATGTGGCCCAAGGAGAGCATCCCGGCCAGCCCGCGGGCGCGATCCGTCTCGGCACAAGGCCCCGGCCACCGGCACCCGCCATTTCGCCAGCCAGCCTTGGCCTTAACCGCACCTCCGCGCTCAGGCGGCGCATTCTTCGCCACCGTGACGTAACGCCCTGTCGCACAGTGGGACCACAAAGGGGACAATATGGCAAAAAGTGTTTCAAGCGTTTTTCGGAATTTTTGGGAATAAAAAAACACATTTTATAATAAAATAATGACTTATTTAAATGTTTAACCTTCAAATATTTATTTACATAACCTCTAACTCAGAACTTTCATCATAAGAGTCCTCTTCAAGAAGTGAATTTGTACTTGAACCCATTAACATTGGTATAATCATTAGCATTGGTGTAACATTGGTGTAGTCCAAACCTTTGTAATAACCTTTCTCTATTCCAATTGTGAAAGTAGCTTAGATGCAATTAACAGCCTGCGAAGAACTTCCTCTCTTTTCTTCCAGGTTGCATTTTTTCTTCCGTTTTATTTCTTTTCAATGTGATTAATAACGCCATACAGATCCCTTCTTGTTAATCAAAAGCTATCAGTACCAGATCATAAAATAAAAAGAAGAAACTGAATATTGTAGGTAGAATGGCTAACAATAATACATGCGCATTATTATAAACAAAGTACCTTAACGCAAAATGGTGCAAATATGGGCAAAATTTGATTAATGTTTTGAAAACTATTAGATGAATTTCAGAATCAGATTCAGTTAATATCATAGCCCGGAAACGTCCGGAAGATAACTAAAAGACAATATGAATATCTGAATTGAAAAATTTTAGTCACCCGGACCCGCGCTGCTGTCTTTCCCTTCTTGATTTCGTCTCTTCCTACTTCCCCCTTTCCTCTTCCCCCCCCTCTCTCTCTCTATCTCTGTCTCTCTCTCTCTTCTTTATATTTAAGCTCCATCGCACTGACTGGTCATTCTTCTTTCTAAACTTTATCTTTCTTTACTCTATTTTTTTCTTTTGGCTTACTTTTTTAATTTTCTGCAACTTTTCCTTTCTCTTTCGTATTCTTCTCCCGCCCTCTCACTCATCTCTTCCTTTCTTTTTGCTTTTTCATTTTACTTTCTTTTCCCTCTTCCTTTTCCCCCCAGATTCCACTATTTAGTTGCCCAATCACTTAATCTCAAGGATATGAAATATCTGGACGGAATGCAATTTCTTTTTTTACTCCAGAATATATTTTTGAAATAAATATCTGTGTAATTGTTTCCTCGAAATTTAAAAATATGTACAAAGGTACTCAAGGGAACACAGCTTTGAATGTAATGAGATCTATAAACGATAAATATTCTGAATACATTGAATAAAATTACAAAAAATGTTGGCTTAAGGAGTTGGACTCGTGTCCTCGTGCTCCCACCCTCATCCCTCCTTAGACTAGCCCCTACGCTCTGATTCCTTCCCTTTTCTCCCTAGCAGTTACTCATTGTACTGAACTATTGGTGCTAAAACCGCACGTACTTTTTCGCCTTACTTTCACGCAAAATTATGCAAAAAGTACTCAAATTTTCGAAAAGTTATACCTGATCTTATTTCAAAATCTATCTTTAAGGAACAGATTTTATTAAGGTAAAAATTTCTATCTTCATATTCGAAGTTGTAGGAAGACGCTAAATAATTTAAAAATGTTTGCAATTTCCGAAAAATAAGAGTTTTCAACGAAAATGAGATATACACCATTCTCTTAAATGTCCTTCATTCTATCCAACAACAAAATTTAATCAAAAGCAATGGAGTCATTGTTTTGAAATTTTTGAAAATCTCCCGCAGGTTGCATGTTAAGTACCGCTGCAAATTAAAATATCGGTTTCAACTCCAAGGGCCCACGACATCCGCCAGATGGATGGGGAAGTGTCAATTTTGGAGAAAATCGAATTAACAGTTTAGCCGCAAGCGTTGTTCACACCCGGACAGACATTTTGCCGGTATTCGATTTTTTGATATCGAGGACCCACAAAACATGGATTGTAGCTACACCACGTGCAATAAGGTTTTTGTTTCTAAATTTAGCAATTGAATTTATCCACTTTTTTGTTACAAGAGCCCTGTAATAAGAGTTTTTCTGTCGAAAATTCGGCGCTTTCGCTCAGCATAATCTAACAATCTCTCTACTGCGTAAGCGGTAACGTGAAAGTAAACACAAACGTATTGTATATTAATATCCATATTTCCTAGTAACTAGAGGGACTGTCACGTACTATACAATTAATTAGAAATACGCATGAATAAAACTTCATTCAGATAAGAGAAATCTCGAAATTATTCTCAAACTTTCGAAGAACATCAGATACAGTAGGCAAAAACTTATATTTGTCGTTGAAAAACGTCTACTCGGGCTGCCCAGTAAAACGCCTGGGCCAACAAAATAAATCCTGTTGTTCATTCACAGAGTATTCGCTCCTTAATATTGAAAACGAGGCCCACGACCGCCTAGGAGAGTGGGAGGCAGTGGCGACTCTTAGGAATTGGCAAAGTATGCTCTGACTACCCTGATGAATATGTACTAGCTGAATACATTCCAGATAACAAAAAAATTAAATGACTCTTACAAATTTAATTTCGTGAAAGTATTATTCATCTGCAGATGTATAATGAATATTTCATTTTAGTAACACGTGCCATATTTCCATTTCTAGCGTTTTCTAACAACCCGAGTGCAATGCGATCTGTCTCGTCTCTTCCCGCAGACACATTCGCCCGCTTGTACCTCTTAAAAGTTGAATTGAATTGAATTTGTCTTATTTTACGTGGCGAGACTCAGGCCATGATGCCTGCTCTTCCGTCTGACCACGCAAATTTCGCTACGCTTCTTTCACCAACCATGGGAGAAAGAAGGTATTACTTGGGCGACGGAACAGGCGATTTGAATTTAGCTCAAAGGCATCATTTAGGCTTGAGGATCTTTTACATGCAGTAAATCTACTAATATGCGACAGCCGGCTTTACTTCCCCTCCGAAGGAAGGCGTACGAAGAATTTTTTTCGCCCTTAAAAATCCACGGCTTCGATCGGGTTCGAACCCGCAAACTTAGGTATAACAGTCCGATACGCTAACCGTTACACCGCCGTAGTTGGCACCGCCGCAGTAGGCACCACCGCGCCGGTGCTCCTTCGCTTCGCACCATAATTTCTACTGAGTAAGGTGCTATAGTGAGCGTCGAACAGTAGCAATCTGTGACCTACTTGACGCATGCACCTTTTGCTTAGGCCATGCTCTTGCTACCTGCCCGCACGGAAGATTCAGATTTCCTCTCACATGCAGGCGGCATTCTTGTCGAATTAACAACGGCAGAATTTGATTATAATTAACTAGAGGTGCTACAGAATGACACAGACTTTCTCGTACCAAATTTGTCTAATATCCTTGGTGTGGTCTGGCTTTAAGGACGTGCTTCATTCTCTGGACAGCTGATATCTATCGTCACCCAAAGTACATATTTTTAACAAATTCTCAACTTTTTGCTTTCCTAGTAGTACAACTAAATCATTACTTCAAGAATGTTAAAGAAGAAAAAACTCGTTCTAAATAGAAGTTTTCATTGAAAAAATAGTGGTCGCATTTAAGAAAATGGCGATTAAGCATTACTGTAAATGCGAAATTTAAACTCTTTTTCACAGGAATCTATTGAGTTCTCGACGTCCTTTCAATCCACTTACAAATGTAATGACGCATATGTATTACAATTACAAATGTAATTACACACGACACCCACTTACAAATGTAATAACGCATACAAATCCATGTAAATATTCATATTCAACGGCATGAGAGGTATTTCTAGAAAATTACATTTGTGTAATTTTTTAAGAAACAAAAGAATACACGAAAATGAACTTTACGTCATATTAAATAGTGCAATTAGCACTATTCATTGGAAAAATGTGAAGTAAAATGTGAAGCCATTTCTGAGAAAATGGCGTTTGAGCGTTTCTGAAAATGCGGAATTTTGTGCTAATTTTTCGAGAAAACTGTTGAGTTTTCGAGAAACTTTATTTGACATTATTTAAAGCTCATGTGCCCATAAATATAATACTGTGAAGAACTGGCCTTTAATGTAAATTTTACAGACTTGAGAGACAAGTAAAAACAAATTATATTTTTTGTTGAAAGTTTTGAAAAAACAAAAGGATACAGCATTATGTCACAGCGTAGCAGTAAAAAATGCCAGAATTACACAAATAAATACGCAAAAAACGGCCTTTAAGGACGCATCTTGCATCGAGTTATATATTGTATCTCAAGGTAACGTGTGTTGTGCATTGCATATGCGTCAGATGGTTTCTTGATAGAATAATCTTCAAAATTCTACGTAATTGTTGTTAAACCTTGTTGTTTCATGTTTCCTGGAAGGCAACTTTATTTAGCAGTAGCACATTTACAGGTGGTTGTGACAGTGTCATCTTATAAATCGTACAAAAAAAGTATTAGCTTTCTTTATAGTAGGAAGGAAAGGTAAATATAAAAGTTTCAAAATTGGATACAAATTTGAATGTATTATTTCTGAAACCAAGCAAATAATTTATTTTTCTTTCAAAATCCATAATTGAAATTCCCCAGATTATAAGGGAGAAAATAAAGGTGGTTGTGGAGAAAATAAAATTTGATGCTCATGTTACATCCAAACTTCTTCATGAAAGTTAGCATTTCATCCACCGTAGATTTGAAATTTGGATGTTTCTTATTTCCTTAAAAATTGACGAAGATAGTTTTGAAACCTGACCTGGTCAGTCTTTCTACATCACTCATTTAAGTTTCAAGGGGTTCATCTTTCATCAGATTTCTTTTTCACGATTAACCAAACTTCTTTAATTTTTATCTCCGGGATTCAAAGTATTTCTGATAGACCAATCCCTTTTGTTTCAGTGCAATTCACGAACCCTCCAATCCCATTCACTTAGAAAGCAGAAGAACTTGGTAAATCCTAGGAGAAGTACCAACAATATTCCAATACCTTTCAAATCTCCGCAGACAATCCATTGTTGTTCTTCATAATTAATTTTTTAAGTGCTTCCATTTTTTCGTATTTTTTTTAATGAACAGAATGAATTACTGGCACTGAGGCACATTGATTTCGTTATGAAGTCGAACACCTTTGAAGCTGCGTTTTGAAGAATCTATAAACAACCTCCATTGACTACTGACGTATCTTATCCGAAATTTGGAAAGTTCATCACGAATATTGTTTCAGTATACAAACTGTCCCTTTTTCGTGAAATAATCATGGAACTCTTCTTCTCTCTTTCGCTACCAGTAAAACGTGCTTTACTTTGGTTTTAATTTTTTTTTCACTATCGTCCACGTTGTTTAAAAATCTGAAAAAATATATGTTATAGAATGTTATAAGAAACATATATGTTATAGAATGCTATAAGAAACATTCTGGGGGAAACTTAAACAGTACTCCAATGTTATATCGTCGAAAATTAATTTCATTTTTTTTTCTATTTGAATTTGGCGTTAGAATTGATTGCCAAAAATACCTCGTCGGCCCGGTGGCCGAGATCGCTATGGCAGTAGGGTCGTAGTGATCTCGGACCGAAGGGTCGCGGGTTTGAGTCCCGCCTCGGGCATGGTTGTATTAGTGTTCGTCCTTTCACCCCTTATCATCACCGTTTCGTTTCACCCTCATAGTTACCATAACGTTAATGCCAATAGTGGTCGCTAATGACCTAGCTGTTGATGCAACCTTAAATAACAAAAACAAAAACAAAAAAAACAAAAAAAAACCGCACCTCAATTCAAATATTTTTCCTCGTCTCTCCAATTTTTTTCAGCCTGATAGATGCAATAGAAGGCGAAAAGAAAGTATAACATGAAAAACACGTTTCTCGATGTATCTCTGCAACAGATTGCCCTAGGAGGTTGATTTTTTGTGAATCTATGGCATTTTGTATTCTCTTTCGTATGAGCATCGCGATTATCGATTTGGTTTGGGGGCACTTTTCACCTTATTCGGCTACATATTTTCGCAGAAACTGTGGGCGATGTGAAGAAACCAAATCACATATTTAATCAGAATGCAACATCGACTCAATGTCACCTGCTTTTAATCAAAAGCAGCTAATTGTTGCAGCCTCCCATTTACGTATGACAGCACGTCCTAATTTAAAATACGAAAAACCGAAAAGTTTGCAAAAACTGTACGTGATAGAAAAAAATAAAATTACATTTGTAATCAAGATGAAAAAGTTATTCATAATCGCTCATTTTCAAAAGCGGTCAATCGTCACACTTAGTTACACTTAGGGTGGATCCTTGTGGAAGTCCATTCTCATGCTTGATTATTTCAGATAACTGATTGTTAGCACGAACTTGGATACATCGATCACCCTTAAAATTCATGATAAAACTAAAAATGTTACCATAAATGCCGATCTCTTTAAGCAGTCTTATTACTCGAGGTATCCAGACCATATCGTATGCATTTTCGACATCTAGGTTGACGGCAATGACATGTTGTCTGTTGTGGATGGCTTCAGTGATGTAAGTGTCCACGCTAACAAGATGTAAGTAGAATGCTCAGATCTAAAGCCAAATTGATTATCTTTAATAATGTTATAATGATTTAATAACCATCTTAAACGCCTATCAATAATATTTTCAATTATCTTACATAGGAGGCGATAGTTAATCGGGTTGGATCTTGCTTTGCCAAGTTTAAGGATGGGAACAGCAGTTGCTGTTTTCTATTTATTGGGGAAGGGTTTATTTTTAAATATAAAATTAAAAATATTGAGGAGGATTTCCTTGCCTTCTATAGGAAGATTCTGTATTAGGATATTGGAGATCTCATCCGGCCCAGGTGTCGAGTTTTTTTGTTACATTAATAACGTCGTTTACTTCCTGCATTGTGATTGGAATATTAAGTAGGTGAGAACATTTGGGTGGGTTTTGGCAGCAGTTGTTATAGGAGTCTTCAATTACATTTTTAACCATAAATAATTCTTTATCATAATTCGCTGAACTAGGATTGGAAGGTTTTACCGAGCATGTTGGCAATTGTAGCAGAATCATTTACAATCTTGTTGTGAGATTATAAAAAAGGAATGTTGTTAGTTACTTTATTGCCGTGAATGGCCTTTACTTTCTTCCATGATTCAGACATGTTGTTTATATTGATTGATGATACATAATTATTCCATGATAAACATTCATGATTTCTTCTTTGATTCTTAGATAATCCGTCTGGCATGAGACCTAGTTTTCTTGCAAGCAGTCTTGTTCTCTGCAGTTCTTCTTCCTTTGAATTTATTGAAGGAACGTTTAGCTGCTTGAAAAGCTTCCCGGCATTCGTTGTTCCACCAGGGGACTCTCTTCGTATTAGATTTAATCTGATAAGAGTCAGAACATTTTGGAGCGAGATGTGGGTGGGCTCTCCCATGTTGATAAATATCAAACCTGAATCTTCTGCAAATGATTCTATTAATATACCTCTTCTATCCGTCTTAAGTGAGCTTCATAATGAATGATTGTCTGTTAAGTCTCACAGAATCAATAGGGGTTTTGATAATTGTTTTAGGATAACACTGAGCTCCGAGTATTCAAGTTAATGGCTGTTAGGGATATATAAGTTACATATATTAATACAAATAGGTGCTACAACCTTCACATCAACTGCCTCCAAGTCAGATTTTATCATAAGGTTATCTGCCAAAATTGAAGCTTTGAAATATATGGCAACTCCTCCAGAGGCACGATCAGTGATTCTATTTTTAAAGCAACATTGATAATTCTTAATATTAACCGAGTGATTAGTCTTGAAATTGGTTTCTTGCAAACAAATGATGTCAAAATTGTTGCATAATAGTGGCAGATACTGAAGTCGACAATAGTATCCATTAATATTTCATTGAAGTATCCTCATTTGTTTGCTTGAAATTTATTTAGCAAAGGCGGACTGGTGTTTCTTAAGATACATGGATTAAAAAAAGTGTCAGATATTTTCCATACTAGATTCAGACTCAGATGTGAAGATGGGATTCTGGTAGGTGTTTCTGCCGATTTTTTATTAGTCTAGTGACTCTGCCTTTGATAATTCTGTCCTTTAATACAAAGTAAATTGAGCATTTTTATAACGGCTGGGATGCCATTAGAATAGTCCTTCACTATGGTTAGAGGCTCAGCAGAGACCAGAGTATTTTGTAGCAGTAAATGTAATTGATTTGCTGACAGAGGGAAAGAGTTTTTGTTCATTTCTAACAGAGTTTTAGTTGGGCTGAGCATGTCTTCAAGTGTTTTATCAGGATTGCTATCTTGGCCCAGTTCTTCATGTATTGAAGAATTCTTTTTCTGTTTCTTTTTCAATTTTTTCACATTATTGTCTTGATTATTATCATCTTTGACATTATTGGATGCTTCAGATAGGGAAGAGGATTCATTGGGGAAGCTTTTTTAAGAAGGGGAGGAAAGTTCATAGGGTCACTGGTTGAGGGGACAGTGGGTGTTGCAATTATAGTAAGCTGTACTTTCATACTCTGTATAAGCGATAGTTGGTATATTTGTACTGGGAGTGTCCAGAAGGGAATTCTCTTTGGAGTAATTTTGGGGGCAATTACTGGCAGTATGGCCTTCCATTGTACAATTGAAACGGGAAATATTCTCAGCAAAGAAAAAAATTATGAATGATGTGCCTTCATACTCAATCAACGATGATTGAGGAAGTTTATCAATTTCCTCAGGTGGGATTGCCTTCTGAAACCCGTAATGTGACTCAGACTAGGATCTGAAAGAACAGCTCTAATGAAAGATATATTGGTAGCAATTTTGATGTTGTGCTTCTTAAAAACATTGATGATTTCCTCATTTGGAATAAACGGATAAACATTTGATATTGTAATGCGCTTAAGTTTGTTAATGAGGGGTCATACATTTACAGTTATATTTTTGATGGTTAGAGTAGGGTGTTTATTTGTAATGAATTCAGAATTATTCTTGGAGTTTAAAAATACACATATTCTGTTGTTAGAGATTCTGGATATGAACGTAAGAGCACTGGGGGGGGGGACAATTTAAGTTAATTTGCCTTTGTAGTCCTTAACAGATAAATTTTAACATGCATCCAGTAATATGACTTAATCCTTCGATGGAAAACTCCAGCATACAATTTCGTAGTTGGCTCTTGTAGGTTAGGTGACGTTGAATTCATTTTGGTGTAGGTTGATACAGGATTATCCATGAAGATAAGTCGAGCCAGCCGGCAGGCCGGCCAGAAAAGCGTTGCACACTATTAAGATACACTGATGACCCTATATATAACACAATTAAGTAATATTTACACTGAAGTGATTTGACTAAAGAATAGGGTGCACAGATAAGCTGGCAGAGCGCAACAGTAGGTGTTGCCTCGAACGCTGTCACCAGCAGACCTATTTGGTATTTAAGTACCTAAATGTTGCCTTTTCTCATATTTATAGCTCAAAATGCAATCATCCTTAATTAATTTTTTTTAATTACGTTTTTTCGTTTTATCCAGCAGATTACAGGGAAATCGAACAACTATCCATAAATCTAGTATGTTCCGTTTTAGTGCCACCGCAGTTCGGATATTTTGTATTCTAAAACACGTGCAAAATAACGTGTGGTAGTCAAGTAATT
Source organism: Teleogryllus occipitalis (assembly GCA_011170035.1). Taxonomy (NCBI): domain Eukaryota; kingdom Metazoa; phylum Arthropoda; class Insecta; order Orthoptera; family Gryllidae; genus Teleogryllus; species Teleogryllus occipitalis. The sequence goes on from BLKR01015523.1 coordinate 23,486, forward strand.
TTTTTACTTTGCATTTTAAAACAATTTTTTACTAAAAACGGCACTATTTTTTTAAAACTTCCTTCCCGGATGTATCGAAGGACGGTATAAAAATTGGTGCCGGTTCCATCATTCGTGAACTCCGTATTTTCGAAAACTGCAAAAAGTTAACATTGCAATAGTGCAGTCTTGAATACCGAGCGTTTTGTCTTAAATGAAATATGTTTTGAAAATTCAAATCTTTAAAACAGGCCATGTATAATTTCTTTTCAAAAATTCATGGTGTTTGCGAAATTTCTGTTTAAATTCCATGCAAAGTATAACTAGTGATGCTCAAACAGCACATACTTTCTCACCTTTAGTAATTGTTATGCAATACTATTTTATTTAGTTATTTATTTTACGCCAAAAAACAGTTGAAACTGCGTATGAGGAGATGTGAGGAGAAGGGAATTCTGTGCACATTCTCAAAAATCTGTGATCCCTACACTGTCATACACTACATGAATTTTGAAAATAAAATTAAAAAATCTCTCATGTAATAAAATCTATTTTCAAGGATAAATAAGCAATAAATTTTGGGCTCTTATCCATGATGTCCTTCGTCAAGGAATAATACTTCCTGCCGCAACAACATGGAAACGATAATTTGAATAACTATATTTCCCAATGATTTCTAGAAGACGTGCACAGATAATGAAGTTACATTTATGTCCAGAAGCAAACAAGGGGTCATCTCAGCGTTTGCTCAATGGATCAGGGAAACTGGACGGAAAACCTGATCGAGATGGGGGTCATTGACCCGGAGGCTGCAGTACAATACGTGTTACAAGTTGTTTATACACATTTATACAGTCCAAAAGGTAAATAATGCATTATGTATCATCGTTAAAATTAATGTTACTTTTTTGTATTAATGTAACTTTTTTGTGATGCTCAGTATAGTCCTAATTGTATAGAAACAGTTATTTATACCACAATTTCAGAATTAACTCATCTCAGTCAACATTTTTTGTAAAACTCATTATAAATTGTACAACATTTAGTGAAAAAACTACATATCTTCAAGCAAATATCAACATAAATTTCACAATTATAAATGCTTTTCATACAGCTACATAATGTCCCAACAATGAGACGTAATTCACAGAAATTGTTGCCGATTCGCGGTGCCTGTTGCATTCTTTGTTGCATTCCAAACTGATATTCCCTGAAGGTTAGCATTTTTTCTTATATTTCAAATACATTTTAAACAATTTCTAAAAGATAAATGAGTAAATGTATAACAAGAGGACGAATGTGAGAAACAAAGAAATATAATATAGAAATTCTAACTTACGCAGCATTCAACTACCTGGAATTACGTTTACGAAGCGCCATAAATTCTAAGCTGGCGATTATGTTTGTCGTCAAATTACAACAAAACTCATATTTTTAAAAAAATTCAACATGGCATTATATTAAGTTCTGTTTTTAACAAACACATTTCATTAAAAATGTCTCTTCACAATTGTAGTTACAGAACAACCTGAATTTTTTTTAAAATTTTCGAAAAATCAGGCACTTCATGGAACATGAGACTTGCACCATTCTCTTAAGCGTCATGTAAGCTATCTAATGTCTAAATTCAATCAAAACATTTTGTGCCGATATACAGAAAAAAGATGGTTTAAAGAAAATATATGTTGGACATAATGGTTGGACATAATGGATATATGTTGGAAAAAATATGTTGGACACAAAATTTTGCAAAAAATACTCTGTATTTGAAAAATAGAAAATTACATTATTTTTAGATCAGTTTCTCATAAAGACATTTCATTAAGAAAAGAATGTTTATCTATTGAAGTTCTAGGAAGACGCCGAAAACATTTTTAACTTTTGCAATTTTTGAAAAATCTGTGTTTTTAACAAAAAAGAGCCTTCCACCATTATCTTAAACGTCCTTTACATTATCCAATAAGAAAAGTACATAAAAAAGATGGATCTATTTTTTGAAAATGTTTAAAATGTTTCAGGGGCTTCATGTAAGGTACCCTCCAAAATTAAAATATCGGTTTCTAATTCAAGGGACCGTAACATTAGCCAGACCGATAGAGGAATATCAATGTTGGAGAAAATTAGCTGAACAGTTTAGCTGATATCGTTGTTGACAGACGGAAGGCAGACGGACTGGCGGTTTACCGTCAAGCGATTTTTCAGTATCAAGAACTCACAAAACATGGATTCTGACTACACCGGGTGTTGGAGAATCTTATGTTTCTAAATTAAGCATCTGGATTAATTCACTTTTTCGTAGCCAGGGCCTTGTAATAAGAGTTTGTCTGCCGAAAATTTGCCATTTTTCGCGCAGCATTACATAAATTTCTTTCTACCGCGGTAGCGGTAGCGAGAAAGTATGAATAATTGTCTAAAACGTCTACAAAACTTTCCTTTGTTTTACACAGACAGAACAAGGGCCACTTAAAAGAATGATGCCGGTCTAATTTTTGTTGAACTCTGAATTTTTGAAAATTGCGAATTTTGAAATATATTTTACATATAATGCGAGAAAGTATGTGCTGTTGTAACACTACTAGTTTCATTTGTGTTATACATGTCGATTGAAACAAATCGTACTATATTTTCACTTATGTTTAAATCATTTTTTTAAACATTAGAATATCGGTCTGCATTTAATGAATAGCAAAAAGGTAGCTCCTGAGATTCAGCATTTTTTCTCCGAATTGCCCAACAATGAAAGAATTGATTTTTACGAGAATTAGTCAGAACAATTATGAAAGAAAAAAGTACATGAATATAAGGTCTTTTATGATTTCTTCAGAAACTTTTTACTCAAGAACGCAAATAAGGAAAAGAAAAACATATAGTGCCTTTTTAAATCTCTATTTTACATTTAAGTGCTTATTTTGCCGGTTTATTTCTGTAGTTTTTTGTGCCTGTAAATCCACAGCATATTTATAAAGTATTTGCATCCACAAATAAGCTTCAGATTTTGCCCTATACGAAGGAACCGACTTGCAACTCGAGAAGATGCAGAATGATTTTATGGTACTGTTCACGTAATATTTAAATTGCCCATTCCTCTAATTTCATCCCAATTGAGAAGAAAAAATGACCATTTCAAGAAAAAGACTCCTAAAGTGCAACACGTAGTGCACCTGGGTGCGGACTATATGCAGCATACACCTCACGTTCTACGCTGCACCAGGATTGCAGGATCCGGCTTTGGGGAATAACACTTGACAGCTCAAAAACACGTGATAGGATCGAATCCCGGAGAATCTCAAAATTAAGTACATGCGATTACCCCACAACAAGCTATGACGGGGGCTTGAACGATTTTCTCCACGCGTCGTTGAATGAAAATAGCTCTGGCGAACACAAATGTTACACCGAGTCTGTCTATTGTTCGACATACTCAGATCTCGTGATGTAGTACAAGTGATGATCCTGAAATATTGTTTCATTTTTCGTAGTAAAGTGAACCTTGAGTCTCCCAAGATGGAGCCCCCACCATCATTACCCGAGGCTATCTCGTCGGCGCTTTTAACCGCTCACCAGTGCGTTCCTATACCAAACTGAAACGACTTAAATTTAAACATGGTTCAAAATCCTAATTATAATACTGACGCAATCACATCTACAGAAGCAAAAATTCAAGCCTTGGAACATGAAATACTATTTCTACGACAACATTCGTAGGAACTTCAACGGCTACTTCAGCAAAATCCTACTCAAAATCCAAACAGTCCAATGGATGTCCCAAATGAGTTACAAAATCCTACTCAAAATAGTGCATCTCATCTAAGAGAAAGTTCTTTTCAAAGTGATTATAATAGTTCAAAACGTAAACGAGGTATGAGCAGTGAAGAAAGTGCCAGTTCGCAAGATTCACCTCCCGTATATAATATTTCCACTGATAACCCGTTTCAAGCACTCCACGAAGTTACAGATGAATCTGATAGTATTATTCCTAACCTAGAACCAGCTTAAATACCTCCAATAAATATTTGTAAAACATCAGGTACCCTAAGAAATTTCAACTCATTTATCTTAGAAATAAAGCAAATAGTTAAAAATGAGTTTAGTACTAAAATTAAAAAAAGACTATGTTTCTATATTTTTCCAAACAATAGAAGACTACAGAAAACATTGTGACCGAAATAACATTCATTACTTTATTTATAGGGATCCAACAAAAAGAGTACTTTCAGCTATTATTTACGACATGCCAACTTCGTATACTAACGAAGAAATTAAGTTAGATTTAGGTCAAACATTCTCAGTAAATACTGTTCACAGACTCTTTGGGAAAAAAGAGAAGCCTTAGAAATGTGTGCCATGGAACGTTTAGACAGTGATCAGAGTTGGGAGATAATCAAATTAAGAAAATTATTCAATAGTGTTGCAAAAGTCAAATTTCAAAACAAAATCTCACCAATTCTGTGTAATAATTGTCAGTTATTTAATCATACTCAAACAAACTGTAAACTGGAACCAAGATGTGTTAGATGTATACAAAAACATCATTATACTAAATGTAAAAAAACTAAAAATGCTCTACCTCAATGTGTGAACTGTCTTGAAAATCACACAGCTGATTATAGAGGATGTAGATTCTTCAAAAATAGTAATTCAAAATCAAGTTCAAATCCAATTGGAAATACAGTCCAAAATCATTTAATATTCAACCCCTTCATCAATTTTCAACTCAACAATTTTCAATAGTTATTACTATAAAAACATATTAGATGTGTGACATTATGCAAATATGCAATTTCACACTCCTTTGTGATATTATTACGATGACAACAGCAAAAGGATTTTCAAGAAGTTCAATATCCCTATTCATCGTCTTACAATTATTAAAATTATTCAATTGCTTTCGAGTTCTATTCGCCGTCTTGCGTGTTTACACACGCTGTTCTATACGAAGGTCGGAAAGCGAAAGATAATTCGCATTGCCCTTCGTGTCACGCGCTTCGGATCCGACAGCTGTGATGTTTCTCCTGCCGGTGAGTGACGATCGTCACAACGCAGCTGGCTGGCAAATTTCCGGGCTTGGGGAGCAACTGATAGAGTTGGGTAGGCCTGCAGCCACTCAATATCCTACAGTATTCGTTTGTCTTTCAAAGTGGTCGTGTCAGTGAAAGTATATTTGCCTAAGTTTTCTAATTTAACACTCTTCCCAGTTAGCGTATCAATTTCAATAATTTATAATGAAGCGTTTTGAAAGTGGTTGTGCTAAACGTAAGTAAGTTAAGGAACGAGAAGAAAATATTAAGAGAACTAATTAATTATGTCAATTATACTGTCAACAAAAATGATAATACTGCTAATGTACCTATAAATCACATTCCTGGCCCATCAACATCGAGTTCACAGAAAAACCATTTTCCGAACCAAGCAGAAGTAACAAATAGTGTGCTAGAAAGTAAAGATTTTATGACGAAGTAAAGATTTTATGAAGAAGATAATCAGGAACAGGTGAAGATAATCAAGACAGAAGACCACGATTGTGCTTCAGGAAACTGTAAGTACCATTAATTCAGAAAATGGTCACTATACAACATCAGACCCCGGTCTTTGGCCACATACTGATGACATCTTACGTGATTATTGGGTAGAAAAAGGATCTTCTGCTTGTCAAAATAAAGAAAATAATTTTGATAAATCGGCCCGCATATATAAAACTCGTGATAATATGGAAGAAAGACGACTTACTCAAGCAATGTTCTCACGACAATTGCCAAACAAAGAAATGGTACAAAGGGAATGGCTCATATATTCACCTGCGAAAGGAAAAGTTTATTGTTTTGCGTGCAAATTATTTTCTCACTCCAAATTCCCATTCAGCGGAGATGGTTTTAATGACTGGAAACATGCTCTGAAAGCTGCATCAGAACATGAAAATAGTCAAGAACATAGAAATTGCATGGTAGCTTATTGTAGTCGATCAAAAACACTCGGGCGAGTAGATACACAATTAATCGTCCAATATAATTATGAGCAACAATATTGGAAAGAGGTGTTGAAAAGAGTTACTGCAGTAATTAAAGTCTTAGCATCGAGAGGACTCCCTTGGGGACCACACCGTGGTTAAGGGCGAAAAAATCGATTTTTTTTTCAAATTTCGATAGGTTAAGGTATTTTTTAAGTGTCCCTAAAACGATTTCACTGAAAAACAATTTTTCGGGCATTTAGAAAGCAATTTCTTACCACGTGCGTTTGGGGGCTACGCCCACGTTTCTGTCAGATATATTTTTTTGACCTTGTACCTCACTTTTTGTTAGCTGTTGCACGATAGGGATTTTTGTTTCCAACTTCTGAGTGTGTTGGCTACACTGCCAGGACAACATGGTCGTAGTTCGCTTGTTTCTGTGGCATGCAAACACGTGAAATAGTTGTGAGTTTTGTTTGAGTGTGCTTGTGAGCAGGTGTTGTATCGTTACGTTTGTGGGTGTTTGTTTACCTGTATTTTGTTGTGTTTATTGAAGATGACGAAACCTAAAGGTGTTTTCAAGAAACGTAACTTTAGAGGAAAAAAATATAAAAAAACCTCTGCCAGAGGTTATGTCATGTGGCGATGAAGTTCGTATACCTTGTTCAGCAACAAGTGCTTCATCGAACAAGCTGTCACCATTTGAAGACAGTTACAGTGAATTTACTGAAACTGACAAAGGGTGCAGTAATGTTATTATAAATTTAACTATACTATTTAACATAATTAGCAAATTTGTGCAATGGTGAGACAGAGAGTGTGAAGATATGTGAAAGTGCCAGTGGAAGAAAAGGCCTAGCAATATCTTTAGATATTATATGTACCAAGTGCTTAGCTGTGATTTCATTCATGAGCTCTTCAAAATCCGAAGCAAATGGCCTTTATGAAATAAATAACAGATTAGTTTATGCCTTACGTTCTATTGGCAAAGGCATGGCTGCAGGGAAAACATTTTGTGCTGTGATGAACTTACATCAGCCACCGAATAAATTTCAAAGACTCACTACAATGTTAGAAAATGCTGTGTCAGAGGTCAGTGAGGAGAGTATAGAACTGGCTGCCAAGGAAGCAGTAAAAGAAAATGATGGCTGCACAGATATTGGAGTTGCACTAGATGGAAGTTGGCTGAAAAGAGGGCATACTTCATTGAATGGAGTAGTGACTGCTACCAGTATTGATACTGGTAAAGTTTTAGATGTTGAAATAATGACCAAATATTGCCAGAGTTGTAAACTCAATAAAGAGAAGAGCATAACTGTGTGGCTAATTTTAGTGGAACAAGTGGGGGCATGGAAGTTGATGGTGTGCAAAAAACATTTCATCGGTCTGTGAAAACAAGAGGGGTACTGTAGCGGCACAGACCACCACGAGGTATTTCGGCCATAATCCCTGTCAGTCACAGGCTGTCGAACAAAGGGACGGAAATGCCCAACGGCTTGTCAAACCCACGCCAAGGAAAAACCCCTGACGTCATGGGAAGGGCGCGTCTCGTCTTGTGAAAGGGCGCGAAGGCCTACGTCACAGGGCGGTTAATAGAATAGACAGATGGCGCTACTTGACGGTTCGTACGCCAAGATGAGACAAGTCACGTGACGCACAACCCGATGCGTGATTGGCGGAGAGCCACCGCGTCATCGTGACGGGAGAGGGAATGGCGCGTGCCATAAATAGGGTGATAGGAGCTACCACAGTCTTCTTATTTGAAAATTCTTCGGTGAGCGAGCTTCTGCTATTTTCTGAGTGAGGCTCGGCTCTTCTGATTATCGCGTCGCTGTATGGCTGCCGAGTGCCGCAATCAGTGTCTCGCGCTGAGGCGTTAGCCGCCGAACGTGAACTGGTACAAGCGTGGAAGTTACCGCGTGTACGCACGCAAGCGTGTCCGTCCCACATGTGCGGGCACCACCCGAAGCAACGAAAGACGGAAGGCGCCTTCCCTGAGGCATCGCTCTCGCCACGCCGCCACTTCAGCGAGTTGCGAGGGAGACCCGGCGTCGGCTGGAGCTGACTAAGCCTCGGAGACCAACACCTACCAGCGCCGGTCACAGAGCATTCGGGTGAGATCGCCAAATGGGGCAACCGCCCACGAACATTTAAATCAAAAGGTGGAGAGAAAGACGGTTGAGAGAGAGAGAGAGAGAGAGAGAGAGAGAGAGAGAGAGAAGAATAGATAGTCAGAGCGCAGTAGGCGTCAATTGTAATTTAGTACTGATATGATGTATGGGGCATAAGTGTTTATCTTGGGTGGGTATTATTATAATTAAAGCAATATTTATTATCTAATCAGCTCGTTCAATGATAGAAAACCAGAATCCAGTCATGCATGTCTCCCGAATCCTCTGCCAGATTCTATAAGTGGCTACGCAGGTGAGTTCTCACTACCACTGGCAGCCGGGCAAGCAGCCAGCCCACGTTGGACAGGGCAGAAGCTCACAGTACGTTACGTCAAGTACTTGGGAGATGGTGACAGTAAGACCTACAACAATGTGGTGAACTCTAAGCCATATGGGGATGTCAGTATAACAAAAATGGAATGTGTGGGCCACGTCCAAAAACGTTTGGGAATAAGACTTAGAAAATTAACTGTAGATATGAGAGGTAAAAAATTAGAAGACGGGAAATTGTTGACTGGGCAGGGTCGATTAACGAAAACAGAAATAGAAAACTTACAAGTTTATTACGGACAGGCAATTAGAAGAAATAAAAACAATCTGGAGGCAATGAAGAGCGATGTTTGGGCCATATTTTTTCACAAGTCATCGACTGATGAAAATCCATGCCATGGATTGTGTCCAACGGGGGAAAATTCTTGGTGCAAATTTAACAGGGCACAAAAAAGTAGAGAACTATATTCTCATAAAAACTCTCTTCCAGCTGCAATTATTAGTATAATAAAACCTATTTTTAGAGACCTTGCAAATCCTGACCTCTTAAAAAAATGTCTGCGTGGGCAAACACAGAACCCCAATGAATGTTTTAACAGTGTAATTTGGAACCACCTACCAGTTTTAACTGTATTTGTCGGCATGCATACAATGAAATTAGGAGTTCATGATGCTGTTATAACATTCAATTGTGGGAATATTGGAAAGTGTTGGGTTTTAAAGAAGTTGGGAATTGACCCTGGCAGAAATATGATAACTGGGCTGCAATATTGTGACAAGAGGAGGATAGCCGATGCAGACAAATCTGTATCTAATATGTCTAGAAAAGCAAGACAGACATCTAGGAAGGTAAAAAGGAAATTGGAAGTCATGCTGAAAGCCAAAGAAGGGCCATCATATGCTGCAGGACAATTCTAAATAACTGTAAGTGATAAAAATTTACAAGTTTATCTTTAAAGTCAATTTCCCGAAAACTAAAATTTTCAGTGCATTTGCCACGTTATTTCAGAAACTATCAGAGATAATTGATTGAAACTTTCCAGTTTTCGGTAACAAGGACCACAAAACACGGATTCTGGCTACATCATGTATTAGAGGTATCTTTTTTCTAGATTTAGCAACTGGATTTATGCACTTTTTCTTTACCAGGACCCACCAATAAGAATTTTTCTGATGAAAATTCGCCGATTACATAACTTTCTCTTCTTACGAAGTATCTTCGCAAGGGCGAGAAAATAAAAATTTCGATGTCGATCCGGTGGCCTAGATTCCTAAGGCAGTAGTGTCGTGATATTTAAGTGTATAGTACAGATCTAAACAGTGTGTTTTGTTAATTTTATTATGGTTTTTATCTAACATATTCACGAAATAGGTTTACTATGATTAATCGTCCTGGTGAAAACACAAATGTTACTAGAATCATTATGACTGGAATTTGTTGTCAGTCAGGTGCTGAGTAATAGTGCAATCTGTAAAGCCGTAACACACTTGGACATTCTAGTCCTGACATGTATGAGTAGACGTCGTCGGTGGCCACGCTTCGACTCAGCCCAACGCTATGCGGGCATGGCTGCCGTTGCAACCAGCACGTTTTGTTGCTTGGTATAGCACGCTTTCGGCTTAGATCTTGGTATAGCAAATGAAGATATTCGGTATAGGCCTGGAAAGATGTTTCACTTCGCATGACAGATCGAGAATAATGATAATCTCACTCCCAGACTGCTAGTATTCGAAGGTAAGATGATTGTGGAAGGAAAAAAGGGGCGTATTGGGATTGCATCCCCTTGTTATCTTTTCTTAAGTGTTTTACCTCCCCCCCCCCGATTGCATTTAAGACATAGCACGATGGCATCCCGTTCAGATATCGTCGTGAGTTCAGCTTGCCTAGATAGCATTGCTTAGAAGTCCTTTCGATTTCATATTTGAATAGCAGAAAGAACAAATGCACATTTTAACGTTGTTTGTACATATTTTATTTATTTAATGGGCAAGTAGAGTAAGCAAAGTTTGTTATTTTGGAATTCAACTGCATCGAATATTCTTAATTTATTGAAACCGATATCTATGTAGAGTAACGTAGGCTGGAGCAGGAAGGCATGGTCTTCTCTTAAAATATGCAGAATTAAAATAATTATGTTTTGGTTAGATAACATAAACCGTTCCAAAGATTCTGACTCGTTCATCTGTGTTCGAGGTTTTCTCTCAACTGATGCGAGATCGTCTATTTGCGTTACTCATGAATAGAAACTTAGCAACAAAATTGTTTCAATCTCTTTCCCAAATTACAGGCCAGAATGTAATCGGCCTGTGCCTTTTCAGGTTTCTAAAAGTGAAACGTAAATATCGGGGAAGTGGGTGGGAGGGAAACTTGTCCGCGGGATGCAATCAGTTGATATCTAAAAGGATAAATAATAAACTAGGATTTTACACTTATAAAATCAGTAGTTATTCTAGGTTTCTTCAATATAATTTGCTTCATTTTGATGAACACTTGTAGGTGATTTAGGACTTTTTTTAAACTGTCAAATTGCCACTAGCCAAAACCCAGGAAAGTTATACCGTCAACAAAAAAATCCCTAAACGAAGCCTTACTTCCCTCCCGCATCTCACCCCTCAATAGTTAATTTGTTCTCTTATGAACACCAGCCATCGCTCCTAATTGCTGCTTCAGTGCACGGACGCGGAACGCGTCTCACCATGTGATAGAACCCGGACCTCGAAGAGGATGTCGACCTTCTCGTTCTCCGCTTTGTCCGCCGTCTGCTCACGCCGCTCCAACAAAACGAGCGAATATAATAGGAGCATTCCACGCCGTCCTGCGTCTGATCGGCGGCCAGGTCGTCATCCTTGGCGAGCGAACTCAGTACCACGCCATTCCATAACACACGACCTAGGGCAGCAGCCGTCATGGAACGAGCTGTCACCATACAGTGACATGCAAAATACATCGTTTTCTTTGACAAAAATATTTAAACGAACATGTAAGTTCCTTCTCTTATTGGGTAAACCCGAGTTGATTGAAGCCAGTTGATAGTTTTTACTTTCTCGTGTACGTACGTATGTATGGAGTAATATACGTAGTATAAAGAACGTTATGTAACGCTGCGAGAAAAGGCGGATGAGTTTCGGCGGAAAAAAATTCATTGCCGAACTCGGATGGCGAAAAAATAGTTAAATCCAGTTGCTAAATTAAGAAAACAAAATCCTCTAACACGTGGTGTAGCCAGAATCCCCGTTTTGTGGATCCTTGACGCCGAAAAAAACAACTGACAGCAAAATGTCTTTCCATGCATGTCAGTCTGTAAACACTACTAGCGCCTAAATCATGAGTAGGATTTTTTCCAAATTTAAGAAATCCCTGTCAATCTGGCTCTAGTTGAAGCTTTGAGATTTTGAAAATCATTCTTTAAAATTTGGGGATACTTTACTTGAAGCCCCCTGAACAATTTCGAAATTTTCTCAAAAACGGATCCAAATATTTTTCTTTAAATTTCTTGTAAATGTAGAGTAAAACACACTCATAAGGTGGGAAAGGTCCAATTTTCTCGGTTAACTCATTTTTCGAAAATGTGAAATGTTCAAAAAATACAAAAACAAGATTTTCTCAAAAAATACAAAACTATTTTTCTTTAAATTTTTGGTAAGAATAGTGCTAAGTGAACTCTTTAGGATGACATTAGCTATTTCCTCTATTCTTTTATTTTTTCAATAATTACAAAAATGTAATTTTTCTGGCTCGTCTCTCACATCGTTAATATTTACATTACCGACAATTTGTTTACATTATGGTATTTATGGAATGGTATTTATGTGTGCATGTGCTTTAAACAATCTGATATAAAATTTCTGGAAAACGGAACAGTTTTCTGTGAAATCGGGCTCAAATTTGCGTATTTTCACAAATGCTCAAAAGCCCAAAATTCCAAAATTGCTCCAAACGTTTTCTTCACACTTTTCCAACTAATAGGAATAATTGCAATGTTTAATATGGCGTAATGCTTATTTGGGTTCATTCCTTTGTTTTTTTCAAAAATTACAGAATGTAATTTTTTACGTTAAATTACATTTACAGAATCTAATTTTTTAAGTTATCTCTCACGTCGTTAATATGCACAATTCCAGCAATTTGTATGCATTATTGCATTTGTGAGTGGAAGTGCTTCCAATGTCTACAACTAATGTTTTATGAAAACTCTATAGATTCCTGTAAAAATAACTTCAAAGTTCGCATTTACAGTAACTCTTAAACGGCATTTTCTTAAAAAAGGCTCTAAATTTTTCAATGAATATTGCCATTTAGGACGAGGTTTTACTCTTCTTTAATATTTTTATTTTCTCGTATACATACGTATACACGGGAGTAATACACGTAGTGTACAGAAAGTTATGTAATGCTGTGGAAAATCGATTTCGAAAGTTCAACGGAAATACACGTTTTTGGGGTCCCCTGACACCGAAATAGCGTTTTTTTTTGTTTTGTTTTTTTTTTACTAAACGTCCACCCGTCTGTTTGTCCTGTCGTATGTGAACAAACCTAGTGCCTAAACCACACATACGATCTTTTCCAAATTGAAGAAACCCCTGACCATCTAGCTGGATGCTTTAAAAGTTTGAAAACCATTATTTTAAAATGTGGAAATACTTTACATAAAGTCTCCCGGACATTTTCAAAATTTCCTCAAAAACGGCTCCAATTTTTTTCTTTACATTTTTTGTAAGAACAGAGAAAAATGCACTTAAAACAGGTATAGGGTCGATTTCCACGGTTAAATCTGAAGTTTCGAAAATTGCAAAAGTTTGAAAGTTTTTTTTCGATCTCCGTACAACTATAAAATTAAAGACATATTTTTGCTTCAAATGATATTTGTTGCCCATAAATAGTTAATTCATTAAGGTCATGTAGACTATTTTGAAAATTTTGTGTAATATTTGCAATTTAAAAAAATACAAAAACATGAAAAAGGGCTCCATATTTTTTCTTCAAATTTTTGATAAGGGTAGTGCCAAATGAACCCTATACGATAACATAAACGCTATATTGCTCAATTCTTTTCTTTCAAAAACTGCAAAAAATATTTTTATACTTTATCTCTCATGTCGGTAATATTTACATTAGAGGTGATATCTTCTCTTTATTAGTTTTATGAGTATATGTGCATTAAATATTGTTAAATAAAGTTTCTCGAAACTCAACAGTTTTCTGTAAAAATTAGCTCAAAATGCTGAGTTTTTAGAAACACTCAAATGCAATTTTCTCAAAAATGGCTTCATATTTTTTCTCCATATTTTTTCAATAGTGCTAATTGGACTGTTTAATATGACGTAAATGCCCTAAATTTTCTCTTCAAGTTTTTCCAATGGATAGTGCTTATTGAACTCTTTAAAATGACGTTAAGTTTAGTTTGGTGTATAATTTTGTTTTTCCAAAAAGTATAGAAATGTAATCCTGTCAATTGCCTGTTTTTAAATATGCACACCGTTAATATGCACATTTCCTTCGATTTGAATACATTATTGCATTTGTGAGTGGAAGTGCTTCAAATGACTTTCAATGAAGATTTTCAAGGACTTAAGTGTTTCCTGTGAAAAGAGCTTCAAATTTCGCATTTACAGTAATTCTTAATCGCTGTTTTCTGAAAGACGGCTTCAAATTTTTAAATGAAAATATTTGTTTAGGACGAGGTTTTACTCTTCTTTAATATTCTTGAAGTAATATTTCGGTTCCACTATAAGAAAGCGAAAGGTTGATGAAAATATCAAAAAACATGTTCTTGGCCAACGATAGACCGTAAAGACCGTAAAGCCAGTTCACACCAAGGAAATTAGAAAACTTTATTACGAAACTTTACTTTACTATGCCAATCTATAGCACTACTAGTTGAATGTGAATCATTGACTTCGGAGGGGGGCGGGGAGACTCATAGCTTCTGTGTCCCCGCCTTGAGTGCGCCACTGATTTTATTTAATGAGCATTTTACGTCTTTTTAATAAAGCATTTTTGTTGTCTTGTTTGGAACATTTCCCGATAAAGAGAAGATACACTTACAATAATCGAGCAAGGCAAGGATGCAGGTTTAAGCTGCAAAGAAGCAAAAATGAATCTTCAAAATTAGTGAATAATATTGTCTACAAACACGATTGAAGAATTTTATGGACGAAAAGATTCTTCGTACTCTTCCGTTGGAGGGAAAGTAAAGCTGGCTGTTGTAGATTTACTGCATGTAAAATATTGTCCAGACTAAAAGAAGCGTCTAAGCTAAATTTAAAACGTCGTCCATGTGATACCTACTTTCGGTGATAGATGGTGAAAGCAGTGAATATTGCATAGTCATAAGTAGGGCCCAGAAAATGATTTATTAATATATTTTTCTAACGTAACTCATTCAAGACAAATAAACGATATATTCACGATTCATATCGGTTAGTGCCAAAAAACGTCGACTTTTTAGTATATATTTGTACATATTTTACCCGAAAGTACATATATTTACATATTTTACCCAAAATAACAAATTTTTACATATTACTGCAATTTTTTGTATTGATTTATTGATTTTTCCTATATTTTCTTGATAAGGAATCTCCCAGACAAACAATTCAGCATTGCCAAACATTTTTCTGTAGCCTCCTCTCTAAAATACCGCTATTGTATCGCGTTGAAATAAGTGAGTCCATAAATACCGACGTATTACAAATAAAATGTCAAGGCGACGACACAATCTATAGCTTCTGGTGTGTTATATTTCAGCGCGAGTAGCGCAGAGAACAGAAAGGGGGTTGGGGTTAATATGATACGTTTAGCAGGAGATATCGTGCAGCAATTTCGCATCTTTCAGGGGTATTCTTCTGCTGACCACGGCCGGTGCAGAGCTCGCTCCTCACTTAGTAGTCTTGTGTGTCGTCATGGAGAAAAACACACAGACATTTACAAGTATGTACAAGTTTGTTTACATGTATGTACAATAACCAACTTCTGCTCCGAAGTTGGTTATTGTACATACACTTGTAAGTATTGTACGTACACTTGTAAGTATTTCCCCGTGGATACCCCACATAGCTAGGGAGGCCCCGCCTCCTCTGACGCTACTCCCGCGCCGCTACAGTGACCTCGTCACCCGTGCACTAGGCACGACACGCTCCAGCCTGGGCGTAAACTTTTGCGCATCGCGCGAGGTTTCCAGAATAAAACCCCCGTCTGAGCTCGTCGCCTCGATTTTATACCAGAGTGCAGCCGTCACGTGACTGTTCTAGGTGTAGGAGGGAGGCTCGCGTCTACCACGTGATCTTCCCGGTCAAGCTGGGGTCCCCTTTGTCTAAATGAATCCCAAAGCCGGGGCGCCAGCTATTCATGCCCGCAGGTATGCGATACTTCCTCTCCTCCTCCCACCCACGGCCGCCAACGTGACGCTGGGCGAAGTGATTAACTGTGTTTTTCAGCAGTGATATTTGGTGATATTCTGTATTGTTCAATAAGTAAAACAATAACCAACGAATAGTGCAACGCCTGTGAAAAATGAGTGTGGATAATGCCCCCTCTGGAGACCTACTTGAAACCTCAGGGTTAATTGTGCAGTCAATGGAAGTGACCAATGAAAATCCAAACGTCGGTAAATTCTACGGACAGGGATTCCCATCACCATCGCCACCACCATCAGTAGGCGCCTTTCCATCGCCACCACCAGTGGGTGAATATCAGGAAAACTCATCACAGAACGTGAGTCAAAACGGCACCGTGTGCTCCTATTCAAATAAGAGGAAAAGGTTCGATTCTGACCATGGAACAGAGGATAATATTAGGTAAAACGAATCAGTAAGTTCACGCTATGAATTGCTTAGAAATTTAGACTATCGTGATAATTGTGCAAGTGATAAAACTGTAAAAATTCCACCAATATTAATTCATAATGTTAATGACTACTGATATCTACTTCTAGTTAGTGATATTAAAAAAGTAGCCAAAAATGAGTTTACTATTAAACAACAAAAAGAATTTTTTCAAGTGAACTTTGTAACCATTCAAGACTACAGATGTTACAGAAAATTTTGTGATAGAAATAATATTCAATATCATTCATTCAGAGATCTCTATCATTCTAAGCTCACCGTCATAATTTATAGTATATCTGTAGTTTATTGTCAGAAAGAAATATTTTATGAATTAGTGAGGCTTGCATACCCAGTAATCAGCGTAACAAGGCTGTATAATAAAAATAGAGAATCCTTGTGGTCCCGTGCTATAGATTAATGGACACTGAAAATGCTAAATCAATATTTAATGAAACTCAATTATTTTATTCTGTAATTAAAGTGCGCATGCAAAACGCTCCAAACAAAGTAATACAATGAAAGCGTTGCCAGAGATTCAAACACACCTAAGCTAACTTTAAATTAAATCCAAGGTGTGTTCGTTGTGATGGATCACATCATTATTCGCAATGCAGTAGATCAAAAAGAGAACAACCGATTTGTTGTAACTGTGGAGGAAATCACACTGCGAATTAACGTGGCTGTAAAAAAATTAAAGAGGCAGAAAGTGGATGAAAGCAATGGCAAGGCTTTTACAATGATCAAACCTCGAGCAATTCGAGCACTGGCCGAATGCAACCCTCACGGAAGCCGCCACCAGCTGATAACATTCAAAACTTCCCCCCCCCCCGCTCCAAAACGTAAATATGCCTTTACCTCCTTAAAATTACGAAGATCTTAATTCAAATTGGAGAACTCAAAATCCCAATAATGCAAACAATTTCAATTTAATTAGCACTACAGTAAATGAAATATTAGCAATAATTGTTCCTCAGCTACAAACAATGATTCAATCGTTAGTTTCTACTCTTATTAATGGCATTAAATAATCATGATGAAATGAGGTTATTAAACTGGAATACAAATGGCATAAAACGCCAAACAAATTCATTCATTCATTTTTAAATGATAATAAAATACAAATAGCCTGCATAACCTAAACACATTTACTACCAGGTGAAAATTTTAAAGTTAATGGATATGCAATATATAGAAACGATAGGTTAACGCACTGTGCTTCGGGAGGGGTGGCAATCTTAATTCACAAAAGCATAAAACATTTCCAAATAGAAATTTCATCAGACAAAAAGTTAGAAACGGTAGAAATTGTAACGTATGTGAATAATGAGGAAATCGTGACTGTATCAGCATATAAACCACATAACTACCCTTTCCCACAAGATATTTATAAAAGTATTTTCCAAAAACATTCGAAAGTTCTTATAATAGGGGACTTAAATAGCAAGAATACAGCTTGGGGTTGCAATTCAACTTCAACATATGGTAGAAAACTGTTAAGCTAATAACTAACAACAATTTAGATATCCAAGCTCCCAGTGAACCAACTCACTACCCTTACAACAATAAAATCATCCCAGATGTCTTAGATATAATAATCTCTCAAGAAATCAACTACCCAATTTATCAAACGGTTGTTCCGGATCTAGATTTATTTATTTATTTATTTATTTATTTATTTATTTATTTATTTATTTATTTATTTATTTATTTATTTATTTATTTATTTATTTATTTATTTATTTATTTATTTATTTATTTATTTATTTATTTATTTATTTATTTATTTATTTATTTATTTATTTATTTATTTATTTATTTATTTATTTATTTATTTATTTATTTATTTATTTATTTATTTATTTATTTATTTATTTATTTATTTATTTATTTACGTAAAAAAACAGTTCAAACTGCGTATGATGTGCTATGGGGAAAATGAATTGTGTGCACATTTTCAAAATTCTGTGATCCCTACACTAAGTCATGTACTACTTAAATTTAAAAAAACAACAACAACACACAGATTGTGTAGGAATTTTCCTAAACAACTATTGAATCTAATACATGAAAAACAAAAACTGAGAAGGGAATGGCAAATAAATAGAAATCCTAATTAAAAAAGACACATAAACAAACTAGCGAGGATAATCAAAATCGAATTAGATAATTTAAAGTATTCTAACTTTCAAACTTATCTGTCCCAAACGCATACTAATTCAAAACGGCCTATATAAATATTTTAACAGGGGGAAAAAAATGTTCCTCCTGTGGACACCCGAACAGGAAATTATGTACATACGGACTATGAAAAGACCGATTACATCGCCGAAAATTTTGAAAATACGTTTACCCCCAACACAGTGATCGATGTTAAGCATAACAAAGAAATTGAAGAGTATATGACAAGCACGTACTATAGAGTACCCACCCCAATTAAATTTATTAGCCCCCACGAAATAACTACAATTATAAATAACCTCAAAATTAGGAACGCTCCAGGTCAAGACCGAATAACAAACCGAGTCTTGAAAGAACTATCAAGAAGCTCGATTGCAGTTCTGGCAGAAGTGTTAGCACTTAGAATAGGATATTATACAAAATCATGGAAACAAGCCATTGTCCTCCCAATCAGTAAACCAGACAAAAATCCGAAAGAAGTAACGAGCTACAGGCCAATTAGCGTATTATCCTCCTTATCCCAAAATATTTGAGAAATTGATACAAAGTCTTACCAAATACCTCATAGAAATTAGAGCACTACCAGATGAGCAATTCGGATTTAGGCAAATTATTGTACAACTCATCAGTTCATCCGCCGGGGAGAACAAATTGCAAACGGTTTCTCTAACAAACAGCATACAATAGGATGGTTTTTAGACGTAGAAAAAGTTTTTGATAAAGTTTGGCATACTGGATTACTATTCAAACAAACAGCTGGGAGTGCCTTTCTTATACGGGGTATTATAAGTAGTTTTATTGCAGACCGAACATATAGAGTTAAAGTTAATAGCGCACTTTCGCAAACTAGAACAATAAGAGCAGGGGAACCTCAAGGTTCTGCACTATCACCGCTCCTCTTCAATGTTTATTATTCAGACATTCCCACTTTAGAAGACTCAAATCTTGCGCTATTCGCAGACGATACTGCAATATATACAACTCGTGCAGATTTAAAAATATCAAACAATAAAATCGAGGCGGATATCTCATGCTTTCTAAAGTGGGCACAACAGTGGAGAATTAAAATAAACCCAACGAAAACCCAGGCCAAAACGTTTACTCTTTTTAAACCAAAGTTACCTCGACCACTAGTATAAAATAACACTATCATCCCATGGCTTCCACCTGATACACCAATGAAATACCTTGGGGTTCACATTGATAGCAGGTAAATTTGGAAAAAGCACATTGAAGTAACAATCAGTGCAACATATGCCAAAATATCAAAACTGTATCCATTAATTATCTTCCGATCAGCCTTAAATTTGGAATGTGCAATTTTAATATTTAAATATATTATTAGGCCATCTCTCACATATGCCTGTCCAGTCTGGAATAACGCAGCCAAAACCAACATTGAAAAACTTCAGATAGTACAAACCAAATTTTTGCGTGAATGTGCAAAGGCTCCTTGGTTCATCTCGAATACACATATTCAAAGGGAAGTACAAATAGAACCCCTAACTGAACATATAAGAAAAAACTATGACATTTTTTACACTTCTTCCATCCTCTCCTTGCAGTATAAAGTTCACAATGGGGATAACATTAAACAACCCCAAAAGAATACGTTCACAATATCCTAAGAATACGTTAAAACACCCATAAGAAAGAAGTAAATATCCACTATACTGTATGTAATATATGTAAATTTTCATCCCAAATTCAACGATAATTTCTGAATGTATTTATATAGAGTATCTAGAATTAAGAATGAATAATGTACTGTCAAATTTGTGTACTATATGCAAAATTGTTTAGATATACGTATTAGAAAAAATGTGTGAAAAATCTGTAAATTAGCTAGAACGAAACAAGAGTGAGAGGTTGTATGCCCAAATCTTATGTATTAAAAAATAAAAATGTACAAACGCCTGAAAGGCATAAATGCGGAACAGGAAGAAAATAAATTTTAAAAAAATATTTCAGGGGTCTCCCTTGACCTTGATATCCTTCACCAGAAACTACACGCACTAGCTCGAGAGGCGCCGTTCTTGTTGTTACGGAGATCGCTGCAAATAGTAGGATTGTGGAGAGAATAATGTTTAATAATGGTCTTTATGCTAATGAAACAGAACTAAGATAAAAGTATTTTAGTAAAATAGAATGATATAACGATAACGCTGGGAAACAATGATTTTGTTACATAAACAATTTCTGGTATTTCTTAGGAATTTTATCTACTATTTCCAAAAATGAAGTCAGAAATTTTCCATCACTAACAATTTTTTTCTAATTTTAGAAAATATATTTTTCCTGTTTATTAACATTTGAGGTATATAAGATGCTGATTAGACGGGGTACTTTATATTTTAATTTTATTTCATTGTGTCAATAATGGACTTATTAAGTTTGATGACTGTTACCTTAAATTTTTTAATTATGAAGAGTTCTTAACGACCATAAATTAAGACTTGAAAAGCAGGTTAACGGGGCTTGGTCAGAAAAATGTACACTAGTTGTTTTCCAACGTTTCGGAAACTTTTATTTCCATCCTCAGGGCTAATATAAAAGAAAATGAAAAACAACACTGTTCATGAATAATGTTACCAAAAAACACACGTATGAGAAACAATTTTTAGCTAAATTACAAAATATTTGCAAATTTCTTTTATATCATAACATAAACATTACATACCTTACAAGAACAACTCAACCCATTCACTGCATCATCCTCCATCTCCGGCACCTCCCATGCAAGGGTGTTTGCTGAGGGTGATGCTGTAATCAGCCAAATAAGTTATGACGTTTAGAAATAAAAGAAAGAATTTGCTTGTTTTTACGTGATGTTCTCATCCCTTGTGTTACCCAAGTTTTTTTTTCGTGAAATATTTTATTTCCTTTTTTGAATAGGAAAGCAAGTGTTAAAATGAAATAAGAGTGTTGAAAAAAAAAAGAAGTATATTTATCGTTTGTATCAACAGTAACCAAACCGCGTCTCATGACTCCTACAAGTAATCAGTGAATAATTGTATTGTACTTTTAGTAAACAACCTAGTTATACGAGTAATATTTATGTGTCAATGTTCGCATTTCTTATAATGGTAAGAATTTGTGCATTGTGATCACTATCGATTGCCTTCATCGAATTTAATGTGATCCGTGTAGGTACATTAATTGTAATATCTAAATTGAAGGAATTAAAGGAACCAGAAAATCAATGTTAAAATCTCCGCATACAACAATGGATTTAAAAGAGCGATTACTGACTTTGTTAAGTGTTAACTCCTATTTTTCTATTTAATCTGCAGCTCTCTTTTCAAGCCTTTAGATGCAAAGTAATGGCACTTTTTGCGAAGTAAGATGTACAACAGAAATTTCGAAAACATTTTCAATGGAATACCCATTTAATTCCATCAAGGAGGTAGAATCAGTGTTTTTTGTAACGTAACTACAAGAACCACCATACGTAGGACTTTTATGCAATTCTCTCTCTGCAATAAAAGCCTGCGAGGTAAAAGTTTGGAAGTTGGAAAATGCTAAGTTCATTAGGAGATAACCAACGTTCTGTAAAGCAAAGAACACCCATTTGATTTAAATCGCTCTGTAGAGCTGCCTCGATAAACTCAGTTTTATTTGAAAGGGATTGAACATTATGGTGCAGTATGTTTATCTTTTCCAAGTACCTACACGCATGTTTTTCTGCCGCATCTGGCTGTAGTTGCTGTATTTACTCCATTTTTACCTCGAGTGCGAGGTCGAAGGTTGTAATGTGTCCCGGCAGTGACAGGTTGTGAGGAAAATGGGTCATAAGGTATGGATGAATTGGTAGTGGGAATGGGAGAAACGGGAGTAGGTTCAGTGGAGGAGGTAAGAGGGTTCAAAATAAGGGCGGGGAATGGAGAACGTAAGGAAGGTGAAAGGGATGGATTTTTGGCAGGAGATTGCGTAGGACTGGAGTTGATGATGTATTGTGCAAGCTTGTTACTTACTGCATGTTTTCCAGAAAGGCTCATTTGAAGACCATGCCGGGTGAATTGTTTTGCTGAGAGAAAATTAATTTCAAAAAGTGTGATTTTGTTTCTCTCAGTTGTAGTTTTAATTGTTGATTTGTGTGGTTAATCTCGCTGCGTAGTGTTGGCCTGTTGTACTAGAAGGGCAGAGTCGAGACTACAATGTTAGTATTTTGGGCGGCACATTGTAATTTGTTTACATGATGTTCAGGTGTAAAGTTACCGCTGAAGTTCAAGTTAATGTCATTCTGCCCTCCTATGATAATGACTGTGTCCTAATTGGTCAGTGTCTTCGCGTCGATGTCCAACTCTGCAGTCACAACTGCAAACCTCCCGTTAGGTTTAAAAATAGATGTGACAGAGAAGTTGGGGGGTAACTTCCTACTGAGAGTGGAGGAAAGTTGGCGGCCACGGCTGTCAGCTAAAATTATTGCCTGCTTTTTAGGCTCAGTAGGAATGTCTTTGTTTTGAAGTGAGCTAGGATGCGCAGCTTTACGTGTTTTGGTTTTGACGCACTTCCTAGCCTGTTTGCGTTGGTTTGTGCATGAATTTTTCGATGGTATAGAAGGGTGATGAGGATCAGGAAGGCGAGGAAAATCTGTTTCATAATCTAAAACACTAAATTTGTTTTGAGTTGTGACTGGATGCGGTATCTGTGTCTTTTGTACAGTCACGGGTGCACGGTTGGTATTATTCGCGGTGTTGCCGACTTGTACCCAACCGTCTGTGTAGAGAACGACCTCTTCCAATCTTAGAGTAAAAAGAGAAGAACGAGCAGAAGCAATGTCACGAATGCGTTTTAATGTACGTGATAAAAATTGGAATAAATACAAGAAAACTCAAATAAGAACAACAATCACCTAGCTTAATATTTTAAAAGTGTAAGATGTGTATTCAATAAGTTAAAAAGTAAAATTCAGTATAAAAATGAAAAGGTATGCTACCCATAAAATCTATTCAAGCAAGTACTTACGAAATTTGGCAATATGGCTACGTAATTTTCGTCTGCTTAAGCTGCAACTGTTTAATACAATCAGGAGATTACACTTCACCGTAATTAGATAAAAGATATTATCTGAAAGTTTGTCTTCAGATAATATAGAAGATTTGAAACACAAATTCAAAACTACCTGATACGCGGACTTCGTAACGTTCAAAACAACGTAATCGTTACTTGTCACACAAATACAATAAATCTTTCAGTAAATCAGTTAACACAATGATTTAATATTCGAAATAAACTGAGCTGTGAATAGGTTTTGACAATTATCACCACCTCGTAAATCTGAAGTTCGTTATGGTTTGAGTATCCGTTTAAAATTCGTAATTTGTTTGTTTGTCTTGGTTATAGCAAGAAAATTAGTCGAAATTATATTTTCAGCTAACCTGCAACAAGTAATTAAAGCACTTAAAACACACCAGGCATAGTCAAATCGCTAAAAATAGTAGATAAATCAGAAAATCACAAGCGCACAACCAGATGCGTCCGTCTCGTACGATGGCGTCAACTACTCTCTAGTTCTATCTAATTCACGAATTACAACAATGACAATGATTGCACATTCCCGCACGAAACTATGATTTAAAGTGAAGTTTGCAGATGAATAGGATTCTTAAAAGAAAGAAGCTAAGTCTGTGATTTTTTCCGTGCTCAATTGAATTGTAATAGAAGTATGTAATACCGTCCACTGAATTAAAAGATGTATTGTATAAGAATATTGTGTATAAGAATCATGACTCGAAAGTGCGTTAATGATAAACTAGAGGTGCAGATTGGCACAGACTTTCTCGTACCAAATTTTTCTAATTTCCTTGGTGTGGTCTAGCTTTAAGGTTATGCACCATTCTCTGATCAGCTGCCATCTATCGTCGCCCAAAGAACATTTTTTGACAATTTCTCAAATTTTTGCTCTCCTAGTAGTACAACCGAATTAGTATTACTTCAAGAGTTTTAAAGAAGAGTAAAAACTCGTCCTAAATAGTTTTGATTGAAAAATTCGTAGCGTTACTGAAAGCTTTACTGAAAATGCGAAATTTGAAGCTCTTTTTCTCAGAAATCTATTGAGTTTTCGAGAAAGTTAATTTGAAGACGTTTGAATCACTTCCACTCATAAATGTATTAATGTATACATATCGATGGAAATGTCAATATTAACGGCTTTAGAGGTACATAAATACATTTGGTAATTTTTGAAAAAAACAATGAATACCCTAAAATGAACTTCACGTCATATTAAACAGTGAAATTAGCACTATCTATTCGAAAAAGTAGAAGAAAAAGTTTGGAGCCAATTTTGGGAAAATGGCATTTCAGCGTTTCTGAAAATGCGGAAATTTGAGCTCACATTTACAGAAAAATGTTAAATTTTCGAGAAACATTATTTGACATTATTTAAAGCACATGTACTAATGTAAAATATTAACGACGTGAGGGAAGTAAAAAATATACATTTTTGTAATTTTTTAATAAAATAAAAGAATAGAGCAACATGACGTTAATGTCATCATATAGGGTTCATTTGGCACTAACCCTACCAAAAATGTAAAGAAAACATTTGGAGTCTTTTTGAGAAAATTTTGAAAATGTCCGTGGGGCTTCATGTAAAGTAAAATTTCCCAACCCCCAAATTTCAAAGAATGTTTTTCAAAATTTCAGTTTCAACTAGAACTGGATGGACAAGGGTTTTTTCAATTTTGAAACAGCCGAACGGACGTTTTGAAAAAATCACTTTCTTGGTGTCAGAAGACCCCAAAACGTGTATTTATGTTGAAATCTTGAAATCGATTTTCCGCAGCATTACATAGCTTTCTCTTAACTCCGTATATACGTATGTATCCGAGAAAGTAAAAACACTTCTGTTCGTGTGTGGTGAACGGAGTTTCAAAGCAGAAATCCGAAAGTTTACTCCTCTAATAAGAAGAGCTGAAGTCTGTTATTTCAACAAGAAAAGAACCTAGAACAAGACAAGGGCCACGGAAATCTGTTGTGCCAAATGTGTAACGTTGTTAACATGTTGGTTGAAAGGATCCTGTCATATGCGTTTTGCAGACCCTACGATATGGTGCGAACCAAAGGATCATTTGACAGACTGCTTACTCCTGCTTGACTGGATATCTGGAATAAATTCGAGGTCCAGACACACTGTTAAATATCTGTCTTTAGATTCAGCAATTCGTCCCGTGAGTCATGGGTGAATACTTCCCATACCAACTCCACCAGACAGGGATTTTCCGATGTTCAGGATGAATTACAGAATGATTCAGATTTTGCGGAAGACGATGCTATAAATGAACCTCACTTTGTAACACACGAAGATTTAAATGATTTGGTTCGGAATCTTGGTTTAAGTAAAACTACATCAAAAGGAATTTGAGCATTTGTTTTCTAAAGAGGAGGACCTAGTTTTCTACAATAATATTGAAAATTTGTTCCAATGTTGACATTTTTTTGGCAGATATGTGTGATTTGAAAGTTATAGCTATCTTACTAGGGTTACATCTTGGGGAGACAATTTTTTCTTGCTTCTTTTGCAAGTGGAATAGCAGAGATAAGTGTAATCACTATATTAAAAAGAACTGTCCGAAAAGAAAGTCACTTAATCCAGGACATGAAAATGTTCTTCACCAACCTCTTGTACGTTCTGATAAAATGTTATTGCCTCCACTGCGTATCAAACTAGACTTGATTAAGAATTTCATGAAAGCTGTGGATCGTGATGGCAGTGCATTTCTTTTTCTGAAAAATAAGTTCCCAAGGATCGGTTATGCTGAACTTAAGAAGGAATAATTTTTGGCCCTCAAATAAGGCAACTGATGAACGATACGCAATTTAAAAGCGATTTAAGTGTGCAAGAAGCAGCTGCATATCAATCTTTCAAAAACGTTTCACAGGTTTCAATCTAACAAACTTTTTAGGAAACTTAAGTTCTCTGTAGTTATAAGACCTGGTCAGTGAGATGATTGAGAACAACAAGATAATGAGATGTAAAATGTCATTGAAAATACACCTCATTCCATCTTGATTACTTCCCTCAAAACCTAGGGGTTGTGAGCGACGAACATGGGCAGCGTTTCCACTAGGACATCGCAGAAATGGAAAGGCGCTACCCAAATGAAATGGTCCCCAAATATGTTGATAGACTACTGACGGACTCTGAAAAGAAATGTTTCTCAAGCGAACGTTCCTCAAGAGATGTTCCTCAAAAATTTTATGCGAGTAAATATAATTCCAGCTAATAGATCATAATAATTTAGTGTATAGACTCGAGAAATGTTTTGATGCGATTACTCGAAAACCGTGGGTGATGCAAAAGTTCTCTAAAAAGATTTGAAATAAGCACAAAAAAGTAGATCAGAAACATCTACTTTTTCCCTTATCAACATAAAAAAGTTGAAGTTTTGTTCGCCAGTGTAATTAATGTTACAGATTTCTTATTTTTAGTACATATTTTTGTATATTATAATACATATATACCGACATATTTTCCCTCATTTCCGGGCCCTGATCATTAGGCGTCGCGCGTGTAATGTGATCGAGTGTACTGTGTCTTGTGAGTGTAGCGAGTATAACGTGATTGTGCTTGTCGCTTGAATTGAGAAGAGGTTGAAGTGTCTGAAATCATTTATAGAAAGTTTATTTCAAGAAATAGTGTTACATACACACCTAACCTTTTAAGTCAGTCAGTCACATATCATAATATTCCGGTTTTACCACGCACATTTAATATTTTACACTTATAAAGAAAAAATTTGGAACCGTTTTTGAGAACATTTTGAAAATGTCCGTGGGGAATAATGTAAAGAACCCCCAAATTTCAAAGAATGTTTTTCAATATTTCAACGTTTCAACTAGAACTGGATGGACAAGGGTTTTTTCAATTTTGAAAAAAGTCCAACGTATGGTTTAGGTGCTAGTAGTGCTTACAGATGAACGGACGGTCAAACAGACTGACGGACAGACAGACGGACGGACGTTTTGAAAAGAACCACTTTTTCGTTATCAGGGAACCAAAAAAACGTGTATTTCCGTTGAATCTCGAAATCGATTTTCTACAGCATTAGGGGAGCTTAACTGGACTGGTTAGGTTAAGTGGTCTACGCTTTTAATAGCGTTTTCCATTCGCTGCACTGAAACCCACCCTAGTGCAGGGCAGAAACGTCATCGCTCCGCAATAGTGCTGCCCCACACGCGTGAAGGGCAGCTACGAATGAAACGGATTCCGGAACTGAGTCAGTGCTTGTGCGCTACGCAGTGAAATTGTACACAGCTGTTCTTGGTCAGTCACACTGATGGAACTCGAAAAATAACAATTTTGAATTATGATCGTCGTTATAATTTTTATGAAGTCTTTTGGTAATTCTTACTTCTTAACTCATGAATTATTAACGTGTGATTTCTTTATTTAAAAACTACGAAAACTTCAAATGCGTATGAGTCGTAATTTCATATTTCGAGATTTGCCAGTGATCGATATAGTACACAAGATTTTGAACCGAAAGGCTTCTGTAGAATTGTTTGATTACTGAGAACAATAAAAATATTAACATAAACATTTCCACTGGTATATGTATGGGCGTGCGAGAAACATTTCTTTGCATATATATTTGAATGATTTTGTAAGGGTAACTATTTTATATTTTCACTTCATTAGCGATTCGAAATTGAGACGTACCTAAAACACTTTAGTTTCTAAATAGCACTGGATTTGTTAATATGAAGTTATTCAAGGTTAAATTTTCGGAAAACACAATCTGATTTTCCGAACTCATAAATCACAAACATTATTTTAAGACATTTCTTGCACAACATAATGTACTCCATCATTCGAAGTATCCCTGCGTGACAGAAGATCCTCAATTGCCTTCACAATTTCACCACGAATCTAAATGAGCATGGATAACTTCCGTACCTAACCTCACAATGGCCCGGTGCACTGGACTGCACTGACGCGATCGTCGGAGCAGTTTAGTGCGCCCTGGGTCTGTGTCGATGTGCGAATAGAACACGCAGTTGTTTGCACTGGTGCACCCTAGCGGTCGAATGGAACACGAAAGCTGCCCTGAGTGCGCACTGGGTGTGCACTAGTGCGGCGAATGGAAAACGTTAGAAATGTTGGTGGGTGTGATTTTTGCTTTTTCCACTGGATGGCATTCATAAAATGGCAGGGCTGATAATCTAAGCAACCTTCATAAGTTGCAGGCCTTCATTGTTGAGCACGGTAAGGGTTTTTTTTATTTCTGAAAGGTCAGAAGTATTTTCTACCACTCATCTGGTTTGCAATTTTATTGCGATTGAATAGCAGTTACAAGAAAAATATTCAACTATATTAATTGTTAGTATTTCTGATTTATAATAGTGTTTTGTGTTCTGAATAATACGTCACGGCTTGTATGTTTTCGGGCATATATAGAAAATATGTGCTGTGGGGTTAACTGGAACGTTAGGTGAAGTGGACCGGTGTAGTTACGCCCTTTATTTTTTTCGAAATTAGTATTTGCAGATTTGCGATTAACAGTGACATGAGTTGATGCCATGAGCTATCTCTCCCGGACCAACCCAAAAGGCTTTTGTTTCAACAGTAGATATTTTTATAAAGTTTTCATCCCAGCTGAAGGATGTCAGGGCAATATTGAAAGACATCATTTATTACGTTTACGTGAGACATTATTTATCACGT
This sequence comes from Teleogryllus occipitalis, assembly GCA_011170035.1. NCBI lineage: Eukaryota > Metazoa > Arthropoda > Insecta > Orthoptera > Gryllidae > Teleogryllus > Teleogryllus occipitalis. Next base: position 52,527 of record BLKR01015523.1, read on the forward strand.
TTACGTGAGCTTCGAAGAGTACAATCGTCGCTAAGCATTTTCTCCATTTATGTAGAAAAAGGTTATGGAAATGTGTAGAATTTTTTTTCATTAAACGTCAATGTAATTCTCACAAGTTATTTCAATTTCCCGTCTACTTAACCTCACCGGTTAGGTTAACTAGTCCTATTGCCAATGTATAAAACATTCCATATTTGACTACAACTGTAGGCACAATGATAATATTTGTTCCCACTATATAAGGATAAAAATGTCACTGAAATATCATGCGCAATTTTACGTGTAAATAACATTTTGTGTAACACAAGTAAATAACATTTTAAAGTAAATTAAAAAAGTGGACAAGTTGACCTAACTCACCTCTATATAACTTTCTCTATAATATGTATATTACACCCGAATAGACGTATGTATGCTAGAAAGTAACTGTGCCTTGTCCAACGAGAGAACGAAGTGGATGTAAACAAATTCACGTGGGTATGCAATCACTGATTGGCTGCACGTACACACTTGTCCTCGCACTTTTTTAAGTATAAAAGCGTAATAAAATAGTTCTGTGAAATTCAAGTAACTGAATGTTATATAAAATAGAACACGCACGTAATCATACGTGGAAAGCAGACACATAAGTGCTTATTTACTTTAAATTATATGAGCTGATATTTGAAATGTAAGTTCGAGCAAAAATAATCAAATGGCTCGTATCAAGCGAGAAAGTAGTTTTCTAATGACCAAACAACACGTGTGTTGCATTATGAGATATTAGTTTCGCAGTCACATTGTAGAAGTGGCGTCAGTGTACTGAACATGATGTAATACGGAAAGAACAGAGTGTGTGACATGGACGGTGTTTCTGATACGGTTGTTGGATCTTTAATAATTAGCAACGGCTCAAGTTCCTCTGAAGATTTAAGCCTGGACGAGATGTAGCCAGTCAGATTCAGAGTCAACACTTTTTTTAAGTAAGTTACGTCTAAACGTCATGTTCAATTCAATCTTTGCGTACATGTTTGCCTTCTGCGTATTAAAAAAATCTCAGCGTTTCAAATTCAAGACTAGAGACAGCCCGCGATTTTACTTGTGTTCATTAATTTTGTAGTCATATAGGCAATTCAATTACATTACAATGAACATTAAATAATAATTTAAAATAATTCATAACAAATAATATGAGTGAATTATTCTTTTGCGTCCCTGGATGTCGTTCCCTGTCTTGCAATCGTCGGTTTGTTCCGTGCATTCCATGGTGGAAATAACCATGGTGCATTCTGCAGATATCGATAGGCAGAAGGATATTGTGCAACATGTAAATGAACTCGAGGCGGCTACAGCGAGTGCGGCGATGACAGCGGAGCGTTGACAACTGTTGAATGACAACAGAGACTTCGGACCACGCGCTTCGGCGGAGGGATACATTCCGGTTTGTTAACATCGACTTCATTCTCTCGTTGGACAAGGATTAGAGGTGATACATAATGCCACAGACATTCTTGTAGCAATTTTTTTTTAAATTTCCTTCTGTGGTCTGGCATTAAGGTCTTCCTCCATTCTAGGCTAGCTGCCATCTATCGTCCCCCAAAATACGTTGTTTTTTTGTTGTTTGTTTGTTTTACATTTTCTCAACTTCACTCGTTCCTAATAGTTCAACCGCAATATTAGCTCAAGAATATTAAAGAAGAGTAAAACCTCGTCCTAAATATAAATTTTCTTTAAATAATTTGAAGCCGCTTTTAAGAGAAAAAAATAGCATTACTGTAAATGTGAAATTTGAACCTCTTTTTCACAGGAATCTATTCAGTTTTCTAAAAAACCTCATTTGAAGTCATTTGAAGTGTTACCACTCACAAAAGTAATAATGTATACAAATCGATAGAAATGTGCATATTAACGGCGTGAGAGACATTTCAAAAAACGTGACATTTGAGTAATTTTTGAAAAAACAAAAGAATATACCAAAATGAACTTTACGTCATATTAAACAGTGCAATTAGTACTAACCATTGAAAAAGTTTGAAGACAAAATTTGGAGCCATTTTTGAGAAAATGGCAATTCAACGTTTCTGAAAATGCAGAATTGTGAGCTCATTTTAACAAAAAACTGTTGAGTTTTCTAGAAACTTTATTTGACACTAGTGAGAACCCGTCAAAATTTGACAGTGAGATCTTACATAAATTTAAAATACTGTGCCCAGACTAATGTTTACAATATGTTGCATTGTTTGGATCTTCTGATTATAACGAAGATATTCTGTGATGTGTAGTTCCCAAAATTTTGAACACTTATGGTCCATGACCAGGTGGCAATGCAAAATGGCCCACATATTCCAATAATACACGAAATGACACAAAAGAAAGAGCACTATTATACTGACGGAGATTATTTCTAAAGATTTTTGATGTATCATCTATAAACAAATTTGGTTACTTCTGGCATATTGCTCGAAGGTAAACTTATTTTCCCATTTACGCAACATAAAGTACACACGTTTGCAGAATTTCTCTCGCATGGGAAGTACAAAGCAGATAAAAACTGACATTTTCTGCACTTTCTCATTCTCTGCGTCCAGTTAATGTACGTTTGCGTCTTTTGGGGCGCGTGGGCAACGATTCGGAATTCGACATAACATGTGAACAACTTCACTACTTCTGTACAACCGAGCAAAACCCACTGTTCGAATGTTCTCTATAAAATACATCACAAAAGCAAATACATGCAAACTGTCAACGCCACAATGCAATTATTACACTGAAACAAAACCGTGACGAATTGTAAACAAATCTCAACAATCAAAACAAAACATCAAGCAGCGCCACCATGAAGCAACGTGGACTCAATCAAGCGTTTCATATAATCGATATTGAAACAGACACCCTTGGGAAGAAAACAATTGACTACTGATAAGCGTACTATTAAAGAATGATGATTATTAATTAATTTACACCGTACGTGTTGGTGAATCAACACAAACAATATCTGATAACACATCTAGGGATCACATTCTTTCATTTAAAGGAAAAAATACTACAATCGGTTCAGTAGAAGCTCTAAACGAAGCCATGGCAGAATACCTTATTTTTTTAAATATATAGATTATTTAAAGCACATGTAATCCGTAAGTACGTACAATAAAGTGAAGAAATTTCCGCTAATGTAAATATTACCGACGTGAGAGTCTAGTAATGATGTAAGACAAATTACATTTCATTTTTGTAATTTTTGAAAAGACCATATAGTGAGGAAATTCCAGGTATACGAACTGGAATTAACAATGTAGAAATAGTTTTAATGTGATGTCGTTTTTGTAGTTATTACTTTCTCGTATACATACTTATATACGTAGTATAGAGAAAGTTATGTAATGCTGCGGAAAATCGATTTCGAAATTTCAACGGAAATACATGTTTTGGGGTCCCCAGATTCCGAAATAGTGTTTGTTTTTTTTTCAAAACGTCCATCCGTCCGTCTGTCCGTCTGTCCGTCTGTCCGTCTGTCCGTCTGTCCGTCTGTCCGTCTGTCCGTCTGTCCGTCTGTCCGTCTGTCCGTCTGTCCGTCTGTCCGTCTGTCCGTCTGTCCGTCTGTCCGTTCGTGTCCGTCGTTCGTCCGTTCGTCGTCGTGTCGTCCGTCCGTCGTCTGTCGTCTGTCCGTCCGTCTGTCGTCCGTTCGTCTGGTCGTCTGTTCGTCCGTTCGTCCGTCTGTCCGTCTGTCCGTTCGTCCGTTCGTCCGTCTTCGTCCGTCTGTCCGTTCCGTCCGCTGTCCGTCTGTCCGTCGTCCGTTCGTCCTGTCCGTCTCGTCTGTCCGTCTGTCCGTCTGTCCGTTCGTCCGCCCGTCCGTCCGTCCGCCCGTCCGTCCGTCCGCCCGTCCGTCCGTCCGCCCGTCCGTCTGTCCGTCTGTCCGTCTGTCCGTCTGTCCGTCTGTCCGTCTGTCCGTCTGTCCGTCTGTCCGTCTGTCCGTCTGTCCGTCTGTCCGTCTGTCCGTCTGTCCGTCTGTCCGTCTGTCCGTCTGTCCGTCTGTCCGTCTGTCTGTCTGTCTGTCTGTCTGTCTGTCCGTCCGAACGTCTGTGAACACTGCTAACGCCTAAACTGCACGTACAAACTTTTCCAAATTGAAGAAACCCCTGTGCATCTGGCTCTAGTTGAAGCTTTGAAATTTTGAAATGTTTTCTTTAAAATTTGGAGGTACTTTACATGAAACTTCCCGAACTTTTTAAAATTTTCTCAAAAACGGCTCCAAATTTTTTCTTTTAAATTTCTTGTAAGAAGATAGAAAAATACACTTAAAGAAGAGACATTCGTCCGATTTGTACGGTTTACTTTGAAGTTTCGTAAATTGCAAAAGTTTGAATTTTTTTCGTCATCTTCCTAAAACTACAAAATTGAAGACAGATTTGTTGTGCATATATAATTCTTTCGATAAGGTCAGGTACATTTTTTTGGAAATTTTAGTAGTTTTCGTGCAATAGTGCATGCAATATTTGCAATTTTAAATAATTACAAAAACAAGATTTTCTCAAAAACGGTTCCAAAGTTTTTCTTTACGTTTTTGGCAATGTTAGTGCCAAACAAACCATATACCATGACACAAACGCCATTTTGCTCTATTCTTTCGTTTTTTCAAAAATTACAAAATATATGTATCTCACGTCGGTAATATTTACTTCAAACTTTTTCGAAAACTCTATAGATTCCTGTGGAAAAGAGTTTCAAATTTCGCATTTACAGTAATACTTAAGCGCCATTTTCGTAAAAACCGCTTCATTTTTTTCCATGAAAATTTATATTTAGGACGAGTTTTTACTCTTCTTTAATATTCTTGAATATTCTTGATAATAATTCGGTTGTACTACTACGAGAACAAAAAGTTGAGAAAAGGTCAAAAATATTTACTTTGGGCTATGATAGATGGCAGCTGGCCAGAGAATGGAGCAAGACCTTAAAGCCAGACCACATCAAGAAAATTAGAAAACTATACTACGAGAAAGTATGTGCCATTCTGTATCACCTCTAGTTATTCTTTACATATTGTAAGTGTACGTTTTTGTTCTTTCAAATTTCTTGCAAATGGAGATATCAAATACGCTCTATTTCGCATATCATGGAAAATCATAAGAGTTTCATATGACAAATTAAAATTGGAGAGGGAAATAATCAATAATAGTAATAATAAAATTACCTATTTATACATAAATATTCTTCCAATTAAGAATTAAGTCAATTAATCAATTTTCGGGATGGCTGTACTTTTTTGATCAGAACTTTTATCAGTGCATGCAGTGTCATCAACTGTATAGCTACTGTAACAGCCGTTATCTGTGTACAGCTTGGGCGCCTAACGTTTCGCCAGGCTGTCACGCTTTCGAGAAGCGTTTTCCTACATAACATTGTCACGTGGCGCAGCGTTATCATCGAGGTCGCTATAACGCGTCTGATTTGCGCACGAACGTCTCGTTGACCTTGGGGACGTTTTCCCCCATTGTTAAACGCCAAGATTGGCGTCTGTGAATGTTTTTACGTCACGCAATTTATTTTCCAAACCTATGCGCCTTACGCTTTGGATATGTAACACAGGTGTCATACAATGACTTCATGGTTTGACTGAGAGGGTCGGCTGAGAAGGCTCAGAGCAGGGACGGAATACCGAAATTATAGCGGAAAAACCTTTACTTCTAATAACCTTTACTTACAGCTTTATTCGAAATACCTTTAAAAATACCGGTATACGACGTCAAATATATGTATTTTTGAAGTGTTTTACCATTATCGGACGTCTACACCCGTAAAATATCTCTTTTTAAAGGTATTATAGCGGTATTTTCAAGAAAAAAAATACCCATATTTCAGTAGAATTATACCGGTATTTATGGGAATATCATTGTGATTTTGAGAGAGCTGAGATGGCTTTAAGGAACAACCATTGACACTGTAGAGTTCCTGACCAGAAAATCCCTGGGATCGAGTCTCGACGGTGGCAGATTTTCGACATTAGCCATACAGTTCTAGCTAGGTCGAATTCTGCTGTTGGCCGACAAAGATTTATAGTGGTCTGGTATTCTAAACGGTAGTTTTACATTATTTTTCCAATCAAAACCTCGCGAATGCCGAAGTACGTTAAAATGTTCATTATCAAAGATGAGGTTGACTAGAAACACTAGTCTATAAAAATGTTTGAAATACACTGAGTCACTTTATTATAAACTTTGCGCTTCGTTTGAGGCGGTGTCGATAAATCATAATGCGGTGATCAATTAGCTTAATATTACAAATCATAGAACATTAGTAATTCTATTTGCTTATTGGTATTAGAGTTAGTTATTTATCAACTGTGTACGATGTACTATGACTAATCAATAAATAAGTTGAAATCTGAATGCAGATGGAAATAACCATTTTTGCCAAGAATTAAAAAGAAAATATTCGCAAAGTATATACGCCAAACGAATTAAACATAGTTTTGATAACGCTGTGCAGGCTTCGGTATAATGTGCTGAGAATACTGTAACAGTCAAATGGATTCCTGTTTGTTTCATTTGTAAAAGTAAGAAATAATTGCTACTCCTGACTATCGAAAAGAATACAGATATGCATCACAGGCGCTTTGTTTGAATTGGTTGAATGGAACGTTTTCAAGTAATAGCTGAGGTGTTAGCAGCGCAGAAATTGCAATACAATTAATATTATGTAGCTGTTTCCAATAATGCGAGAAAATATGTGCTGTTGTTGCACTACTAGTTTTCGAAGTAAAATCTGTTTTTCAAAGATAGATCTGTAAATAAAATATGCACAATTTTTTGAAAGTATGAGAAGTTTGCGCATAATTTTGTGTGCAATAAAAGTGATTTTAAAAACAAGATTCTTAAAAACGGCTTCAATTTTTTTCTTTAATTTTTTTCTCGGACAATACGCTTATAAAAATGGAGCATTTCCGATTTTCGTTGAACTCTGAATTTTCGAAAATTGCTAAAATGATAATTTTTGCGAGAAAGTATGTGATATTGTAGCACCATTAGTTTTCCAGATGGTTGAATAAGTTTATAAAATTGGGGTTTTCTGCCCCTAGCACGCCGAGGCTTCACTGCTTGCCAGGCGGAACTGTTCTGTTTACCCTATACTTACCCTTTAATCTTATCATCGCTTCTGTCGAATACTGCTTGATGGATACTACTTGTTTCATTAGTTTAGCAGGCACAACGCTTCAATATTATGAACGTAAGCTATCATCACATCGTCACTACACGAAAGAAATCCACTTATAATAAATATACGTTAGTTTACAGCTCTCTGTCATATGCCAATAAACAATTAAAATCAGTGCACAAGTTAAGACGACAAAACTAATATATTTTCTGCTTTAAAATTGTTTCTATACAATTAGATACTATACTAACCATCAAAAATTAACGTATTAATTTTAACAATGTGAATGAACTAATCTGCACTTTAATTTTGAAAGGCTAACTATACCTGTAACTTTTATTGAACTTCAGCTTCTGAATCAATGTCATCACCTCGTGCTTATTTGCGGATTTTCCCTTGATCTTTTGAGCAAATATTGAGATGGATCTTAGTTTTTCTTTTAAAATGTTGCTTCTTGCTTAAAATGCGTACTTCTTGTTGAGCTTTCCTTTCAACTTACATTTGTTGTAGGGCCCTTGTGTGTGGGTTGCAATTTAGTCAGGAATATTATAGAAAAACTAGTGGTGCTAAAACAGCGCATACTCTCTCGCGTTATTGAAAACAGCTACGTAGTATTGAAATATTGCATTTTCCGAGCTACTAACACCTTAGATATTGCTTGAAAATGTCCAATTTATCGATTCAAACAAAGTGCCTTCGGTGCATATCTGCATTCATTTCGATAGTCCGGAGCAGCAATCATTTCTTATTTTGACAAATGAAACAAAAGGAAATACATTTGAGTGATAAAGTATTCGCAACAAATAATACAGAAGGGAGCAATATACTGTTGTGAGCGCAGCGTTACCAAAACTATGTGCATTCTCTTGGCGAATAAAATCAATTCTTGGCAAAAAGTCTTATTTCCATCTGTATTCAGATTTCAACTTGTTTATCGATTAGTCATAGTACATCGTACACAGTTGATACATTACACTAATACTAATAAACTTATTAAATTTCTAATATTCTACGACTTGTTATATTAAGTTAATTTATTACCTCCAATTCATATATTGGCACCGTCTCAATCGAAGCACAGGAAAATTAAACTTTAAAGTAGTTTGTTCGTTAGATTGACCACTGTGAACCCAAAAAGTATTTTAAATGAAAGTAAAATCTCTGAACTTCAAGACGATAAGAAAGTTTGACCCTATTGGCCCAATTTTTGAATATAAGAAGTTTAAATTAGTACAGGCTCTTATAGAAAAACTGTCGCAGGCATTGGTTTCTTTGTTGTGTTCTGTAATGTGAATGCGTTTGTAAATTGAAGTTATACGGTTATACCCATTCATTCAATTCACAGTAATTTTTTTAGGGATTAGATGATATTAAATGATATATAACATGCCTCATTGGGATTTATAAGAAGTAATTTATAAAAAACTGCTGCGAAATTCATCGCAAACGGAAGTACTGGCTCTCTGCCGAGGAGTAACGCTGTACAAATCATGCTATTGTAAGCACTGGTTCTCTTAAGGCAGTGGCTCTCAACCTTTTTGGGATCACGGAACACTTTTAAGTGGTCTCGATTTTGGCGGAACACCATTATCATAAAATTTGTAAATCTAATGTAAATCACACAAAATAATTGGAAGATGAATATTTAATTGAAATAAAGATATATATTACATGGTAACTTATTTTAATGAGAAATTTGCGCTTGACGACCTTTACAAATTTCCTCAAGGTTGGGTCTTATGTAAGAGAGCGCTACTCTCATTTCTTCTTCTAAATTGGTAAGTCTTTCTCTTTTTTTGCTTTTAATATTTGTTAGAGTTGAAAATCCAAGTTCGCACAGATAGGACGTCGAAAAGAGCAACAAGATATTCAACGCTCGTTTTGCAATAAATGGATGTTCATTCTCGATGGAAATCCAAAACCTTTCCACTCCTTCTTCTTTGAATTTTAGTTGTAACGTTCGATCCGTTGATATATTAATAAACTCATCTGCTTCCTGAATAGAAAAATCTTGGTTCATTATATCAAATTCACCAAATGGATTTCGCGCCCAATCAAAGTCTTCAATATTAAGAGATGGAAAGTAATGAGTTATTTTGTCTTGCAATATTGACAAATGCTCTGCCACATTTGAAATCATTTCGTTAATGTTAACAATATTTTCCGTTGCTAATAACGGAAACATATCAAATTTGCGATTTTGAGCAATACGATTTTTCCAAAGCAAAAGCTTTTTCTGGAAAGCTAGCAATTTGTCTGTGGATGTCAGAATATTTTCATTTTTTCCTTGAAGAGATGTATTGACTGAATTTAAGTAGCTGAAGATATCGGCTAAATATGCTAGCTTAGTACACCATGCATCATTTTCCAAATATTTTACGTATACATCATTACCCTCTTGTCTAAAAAAAAAACTAGCAATTCCTGTTTCAACTCATGAACTCGGGTTAGCACTTTTCCTCTTGAGAGCCACCTCACTTCAGAGTGCAAAAGCAAACATTCATATTTGGATTCCATGGTGTTACAAAGTTGTTTGAACATACGGGTTTTTAATGGTCTCGATTTAATATAATTCACCATATGTACGACTTGTTCCAAAACAGACTTTAAGTTTGCTGGTAGACTCTTCGAAATCAAAGATTCCCTGTGCAGAAAGCAGTGAGTAGAGACTATATTTGAATTTATTGCTTTAACTCGACTACAAAATCCCTTAATACTGCCACGCATGGCTGGAGCTCCATCAGTACAGATTCCTGCGCAATTTTCCCAGGATAATTTCCATTCTTCCAAATAAGATGATACTGAATTAAATATGTCTTCTCCAGTTGCGTGACCAATAAGTTCCTTGCAGAATAAAAACTGATTTATTATTTCAGTGTCGTCAACAAAGCGAATAAATCCGATTAATTGGGCTTTGCCACTTATGTCAGTGGATTCGTCAATTTGCAGCGCAAAATTTTTTGTACTTAATTTCGCCGTCACTGCGTTCTCTATAAAACCTGACATATCTATAATTCTTCTTTTTATCGTATCGTCCGAAACGGGAATTTTTAGGACGTCTCGCTGCGCTTCATTGCCAAACATAATCTTAACAATTTCTAAACATGCGGGCAAAATTAGCGATTCTGCGATATCATGCGGCTTTTGCTTCAATGCAATTAGTTCTGCCACTTTATAAGAAGCGATTTGCGCTTTATCCGAAATTGTAACGCTCTTTCGAAGCATGTTGCTTGCACTTCTTGATTTTTCAGCAATCTTTCGAAATAATCTTTACCTTTCGAAGTTAGACAAGAATGTTTTGTTGAAAGGTGTCGCTGTAACTTAGCTGGGACCATTGCACTGTTAGCCAATTTTTCACCACATACAATACATCTCGGAATAGGAACATCTTGACTACCGCTCCATGTAAAACCAAACTTCAGATATTCTTCCGAATAATGCCGAACTGATTCGGATATCTTTTTACGTTTATTTTCGGCATTTTTGTTGCCTTGCATATCTCCTTCAATTGAAGACCTGCTTGTACTCGCCCCAACATTAACCTCACTTTCAGTCTTTCTTTTCAAAAATGTGTCCATATTTCAGATTTAAAAGTCTTGTATAAATGCTAAAATAAGCAACTAAAAAAGATAAGAATACTGTTAAAACTACACAACTTGCATTTCATCTTACCAATTTCCAACAATATAAAATATATATATATATATATACAATAAAAAACACACTCACGAAAACTAGATATTTATATTAAATTATGGCTGAATCGCAGATCGAAATTGCGCTTTTGTTATTTACGTACGAAGAAAGAGAAACAGCACGAAATCAACACTACGTAGCGCTCCCTGCGTTCTCGAGTACACTAGAAATTTAGTGGTATTCCCCGGAGTAACTCCAAACGACGTAACTGCGTCGTTCGATAATTACACTGTTAATATTATTGACTGTTCCGCGAAAATTTAGAATAATATTGAATATTTTTGCTAAATTTCAAATAATTAACAAAACTATGTAGTATTTATTTTATAGTAATAAAAAAATTTACTGTTTCTTATTATATTATATTCAAAATTTTCGCGGAACACCTGGGACAGCTTCGCGGAACACCAGTGTTCCGCGGAACGGCGGTTGAGAACCACTGGATTAAGGTAACGGAAAACAATTGACTGGCATTGACAAGGCATTTTTTTTTAAATTCGTTTGGTCGTTGTTGATGCAACACGTCTCTTAACCCTTGTTGGGCGTTGAGCGCTTTCTTCTGAAGTAATCTTCCGTTACTGAGTAAATTACTATACTATATTTGTCAAGTCTCTTCACGTCGCAGTCAGTCAGTGCCTTTTATCCCTTCGGCCAGGGGCTCGACGCCGTTAAATCCCGGGTTTCCTAGCCGGTCACCCAACCAGGAACCCGCGAGTGTCGAATTCGCTTAACCTTCGTGACTTCACGGAGTGTAGTAAACGAATTCGGCTAGCGCCGTCGGTAGCGCTCCTTGTCAAGTACAAGTAATTATTTAGTATATAATAGCTACAAAACTATTTTTCTCAGTAAAATGTGTTTTAAGACACCTTTTGAAGTTACTTTACCAATGTGTCTTTAATTAAGACACTCGCTTTCTAGTGTACTTTCACTTTTCAATTACTCCCTTCCCTTCACAATTGCAGTAAAATTTTGTTTTACTACAAACTGGCCTACTCCTTCCCCCAACACCGTGTACTTTTTAAGAACACTTAAGTTCATGATACACTTACACACCTAGTATTCCCCGGAATATTGTTTGGGAGTATTGTTTTATGGTATCTTTAATGCAATTCTTCCTCGGTCGCAGGATGGTATACACCCGCGTAAATACACACGACGATAGAATTTTCCGCTATTTGTCAGTCGGTTACGAGACACACACGGGAGCACAACTTGTAAATGTTTGGCCAATTGCGTTTCGGAAGCAGATCACCGACGCAGTGATATGCATCCATCCACTCGCGTGATATCGATTCCGCATACCTCTCAATGAATTCGCGATCCTTTGATGTGGAAATGCTTTATTTTGCGAGCTGCGATTCGCGTTTAGCTCCCGAGCGAGCGTTTCATTCAATTTCTGCACAGTGATGTGTGAGCTATTTTCAATTTTTTAATATCTGGTTGGAAACACGATCATGCGGCAGTTTAGCACTGCCAACTCACGCATGAAATCGCCATTACCGAACGGTTAAGCTGCATCACGTTGGTTAGTCGTCTTCATTTCGGAGTACCCCATGGTTCAATTCTTTATCTGTTGTATTATGAAAGCTGGAACTACATTATTAGTTTATAGGTAATGTGTTGTTGGTGGCCTTCAAAATAAAAGATTTAGTAACGTTTTCTTGGGCAATATTATTATTAAAGGTAAGAGCAGCTTTCGATGGCTTAGCCAAGTAGTCTTTTTCTAGTTTCCTAAGAGGACGTAACTGACATTGATGGCTAAATCATCGAAAGTTGCTCTTACGTTAAATAATAATTTCGGCCAAGACAACGCCTCTAATCGTTTTATTAGGAGTTAGATTACTAAGATATATGATTTCGCAGATCGTGTGACCCATTTTAAGCCAACGGTGGGTTTTGAAGTTGTAAATGCTTCTTACTAAATAAGATTCAGATCTTGTTACCATCTGTGAGAATCTATTACATAATCTAACATGCTTTGTGTGACAATTCGCGCCTGTTGCCCAGTTGCTCCCATTTTCCCTATTTCAAGCCTATTGCTTCCACCCGAATTAGATGGAGAAATAGATTTATTCTGCAAATACTTAATAAAATTCGGCAAAAACTGGTGGCAGAATATCATAATAATAAAAAATAATACAATAATAATAGTAATATTAATGCAATAATAATAACATTGATAATAATAATAATAATAATAATAATAATAATAATAATAATAATATATAATATAACAAATAATGATTAGTAAGCAAAAAATTAAAACACATACGAACCCCAATAACAGAACTATTGCATCAATTATGGGTACGTTATTGCTTATTGTCGTTTCGTACTTCTCTTCTCTTCACTTCACTAAGCCATT
>BLKR01015524.1:0-65707 GCA_011170035.1 Teleogryllus occipitalis
TATATATATATATATATATATATATATATATATATTATATATATATATATATATCTTAAATTTCGTAATATAGGATTAATTCTTTTAACGATATTAAAATATTTTAATAGTGTTTAGAGGATTAGGATTATTATTTTTAATTCAATATTTTGGATCGACCAAGATTTCAAGAAATACATCCTACTGCTTGCAGAGCGCTGTGCGTCGTTCGCGTGTCGTGGATGGCAGCGAGGGGGGTGCTGGCGGGGGCCGGAAGGAGGGAGGGAGGGGGTTCCGCACGAGGCGCGCCGTGCGACCCGCGAGACGCGGAGAAAAGTGGACGCGCGCTTGCTTTCTTCTCCACGCGCCGGACAATGCGCGCTCATGGCACCCCCACTCCACATTTCCCGGGTCGCATTTCAAGGTAATGGTCAAGAGAGCGAAAGCTGCGGGCGGAAGAGGACGCGCTCCGTAAAATACTACTCGGAATCATAAACTTCTATGTCTCTCTCTCCCTGTCTCTATCTCTTCCTCTCTGTCTCTATCTCTTTCTCTCTGTCTCTATCTCTTTCTCTCTGTCTCTATCTCTTTTATCCCTGTCTCTCTTTCTCTCTCCCCCTTCCTCTCTGTCTTTCTTGCCGTCTCTATTTATTTCTCTCTGTCTCTATCTCCTTCTTTCTGTCTCTCTTTCTCTCTGACTTCTCTCTTTCTTTCTATCTTTCTCTCCGACTTATCTATTCCTTTCTGTCCCTCTATCTTTCTCTCTGACTTATCTCTTCCTTTCTGTCTCTCTATCTTTCTCTGTGACTTATCGCTTTTCTCCCTGTCGCTCTTTCTCTCTGTTTCTCTTTTCGTCTCTCTCTCTCCTCTCTCTCTCTGCTCCAACCATTCTCTTTATTTGTCTGTCTCTCTCTTTCTCTCTGTCTTTAATCCCAAGTAATTGAACTACGAACTAAGATTCAGTTGGAGTAGGCATATGCACAAGACACCGAGATGTGTCATTAAACGGAAATAGGGATTATTTTAGCTCGTGTCTTTTAGATAATTCTGGGCACGGATAATGTCTTTCTGGATATTTCTGGGCGTGTCCGTGGTAGTTTGTAGTAAAGGGCCTTGTATGCTTTTCCAGCAAAGGATCATATCCCTATTTTAAGATTTTATAAACTGTAATGCACATGAGTATAATTTTTCATGAAAATAATTTTATTTTATTTATTTAAAACTGTATTAAACCATTATATTATAAACAGGACAGAACAGGTATTGGCATCAAAATGTTGAAGCATAGAAGATTCCAATATCGAAAGTTTCATCCATTTTTGTTCATGAAATCACTCTTATCATAAATTGTGTATTCTACAATTGTGCCCTCCATTCACAAGCTTTATTAAAACCGGCTAACTAGAAAATTAGTCATATTTCGGGCTTTAGCTGTACCTACCTAACATTCATGTCATTCCTAGGCTTAACATACATAAGAATATTTCGTTCGTTAAAGTTATCGGAATTTTAGTTTCGCTTCAGAATAGTGAATGGCAGGCCAAGTTATGCGTTAATGAAATGTAATGATTTCATTTATACAGATATTAAGCAATAATTTTTTATGAACAATGCTTTTTACTTTTACTTTGATTTATACAGTAAAGATCTTTGAGAGACGTTTCAAAGATCAATAGGATTAATTCATGGTGAGGAAATACATGCAAATTTTATCAAGAAATAATGCAAAAATCGAACAAATTGCCATACTGGCCTAAAGTACGAGAAATGGGGGCGATTGGATCAGATGTTATGCCGCTTTCTAAACGTACGATCTCCTGTTATAAGTCACAACGCCTATGGGAAGTATTAGATGAGGAAAGGAATAGATGGGAAAATTAATGCTTTCTTTTAAAGAAAAATGTCAGAACCGTCAAATTCTTCTGTTTTACTTTATATACGGAAGAGGTTCAAACGAAATGGTACGCAAGGCTAGTTCCACGGTTTCCAGTTTCCAAGATCACTAATAATAAACGATTTATTGCAGTGTAATAGGTGAAAAAATACTACTTTCTTATAAGTGCCTCGTCTCACAAAATACTTAAGTTTGGCCTTGAACCGGTCATAAGATGCTTCCTGTGTTCGCTCTTCCCCTTCCAACAATCACGAAGTCCATTTGGATTACTTGTGAGCAACAGGTAGTGAAATACTCGCTATTTGTAATTGAGAATTGCTAAAAAACACAACATTGTCAGTATGAGCTAATCAGCTAAAGCGAAGACGGTGGGATCAACCGGAACCAGAAAAACGCAGTTAACCGTCATAAAATTATAACAAGAGTCTTAGATTTTTCTTGTGAATTAGTAATACCGTATACTAGATAAAACGCGAGCTACGTTTTATGCATGAACGTGCATATATAAATCAGTTCTTCATGTATAGATTATGATTTCACGTACACAGCTATTTACATCAGCTGGCAGAATTTATATTGTCTGTTCTGCAAAATATCGACTTATTGTGTCTCATCTACGACAAGAATGATGAATCCATGAAAAACATTTTAAAAAATCTGCATTTTCAAAACCAGTATTTGCAAGTATAACAATTCCTCAATAATACCAGGATTAAATTATTTTATATCTCCCATATTACTATTCACATTTGATAGCCTGCACACTCAAACCTCTAGAAAATACCCGTTAACTCCGATTTGATATCTGACTCTTCAACCTCGAGAACCTGAACTTCTGCTGCATTCGCTCCTCTAGTTTCCGCGGTAGATTTTAAGCTTCTCTTTCATTTCGCTCCCTCATTCTCTGGGCTGAATGAACGCCACAAGCCAGGAGCTCGCTTCCCCTTCCGTCGTGCAGGGCACTGTTTCACTAAGCCTTTCCGCATTCTGCTCTGTGAACTCCCGTTGTTCCTGAGCAGCGGGTCGCGTCGGCGACGCTTCCCGTTCCGCGATGCCCTGAGAACCAGCAGCTGGGCGAGTCATCACGGCTTTATTTAAGGTTTGCTCGCTGTTTCGCTTTAGGGAGTCAACCGCATTTGTTTTTTTTTTACTGCCAGTAACTCTTCGTACTCATTAGTCTGCCTCAAGAACTACCCGGGAGTGCGCATAATTCTGGATGCTTCAAAAGTTTTAATTATCCTGTTCCTTCCCTGCGTTCGTTTCGGAGAATCAACATAGTGCGGACCGCCAAGACCAATTGTATGGAAGTAACATTGCACTGGGGTGGCCTGCAGCTACCAACGTTCAGCCCTCATCTGAGTTTTCTTTTCCGTTCCTGAAATTCAAATCGTTATTTACAGTTGTGGTATTTGTTGTGGGCGAAGTGTAATAGCAATATTTTGCCTTCGGGGTTATCTCGTTTGTCCTACCTCATTATTCCTAGCGAAACATATTCTACCCGCACGTCTGTCCTACCCACCTATTCTGCACCTGATTCCATCTCGCTCCACTATCTTCATGTTCATTACTCATAACATCATTTCTCATATGATCACACCGGGAGCGGTAGCTCAGTGCATCAAATGATGTCACTGCAGCGCCTCTAATCGGGAGGTCCTAGGTTCGAGGCCTGACGGTGGCAGGATTTTCGACACTAACTTTTCAGCTAGGTCGAATTCAGTCGCTGTCTGGAGGAGAATTCTAGCGGCCGGCTGCTCTGATCGGTAGTTTTCCGTGGTTTCTCCGATAAACACCAGGCGAATGCCGGAGCAGTACCCTACCAAACGGGCCACGGACCGCGGGCGATCTGTCCTTCCTCTTCCTTGTCCTATCCTCTCCCCTAACACACACACACACACACACACACACACACACTAACATGCACTACACTACCACATATTCCGGGAGACCGGTCGGGAATTTAGAGCTTGTCCCGACTGGGGCGGTGCCCCGTTGGTGGGAGAGTCCTGGTTAGGGGGAAACCCCACTAGCCGACGGTAGGTCGGCGCCGGATCTCGCCATCCAGCGGGGGAAGATCACCGCCATCTCCGGAGAAAAAACATGCACTACACTAACGGGACAAATGACCAAAGCAGTTGCCCGGAAACAAGAAAAAATCAATCAATCAATCATAAGATCACCAATGCACGCGGTGTCCGTGATAACGTTAATAACAATATGGACATCATTCCAAAATGTTAACAGTTATTGCGTAATTCTGTGTTACAATATTTCAGAACACTCGCGACGTTAAGAATACATAAAAATGTTATAAATGGTTCTTGTGTGGCATTATTACATGGCGTAACATTAACCACTTATCATGTGATTCTTAGCGTCAGAGTTCGAATCCAGTTTGGTTAAATTTTTTTTTATTTCCTCTCTGTAAGAATATAGTTCAACAGCTAAGCCCTTTTCATTTAAGTAGACGCTGCTGTAGCACCAAATTTTTCATGAATATATATTGAGATACTAAATAAAAGTAAACTTCTGTGTTGTTTAACAGCTTAGTTGGCGTATTAGTACATTAATTCGCACTCTGACAGCAATATCTAAAGCGGCGAAAGTGATAAACGATCTCCCTTTCGAGCGTCGTCAAGCGATGCAGGTCAAGGATACAGAAAGCAATCCATCATTCAAGATTGCAGGATTTAATGGCCGTCATGAATGTTTGGATTTCGGGAAAGCTCATCGACATAGCTTTTACGACCCGAAAATATTTCATGTCATCATTTTAAAGTATTCCAAAGTGAAGCGCAAGTACATTTCATGAATAAGCTCTAAATCTCAAGTATGATGCTTTAGTATAATGTTTTACCTTGAGTAAGTAATATCCACTAGATGCGGGAAAAGTTTAATCACCTTTATTACTACTCCACGGTGTCCTATCCACTTCACTATATCCACGGTTATTACTTTCTTCATTTGCGTAGAATAGAGTATGTTATGAAATGCAGCTCGAATCAATGTCTGTTCTTTAACGAAAATAAATAGTTTTGAGGTATTTGATATCGAAAAATCGTTTTAAACGTGTCTGTACGTGAACTACACCATCACTTAAACTATGCGATTTTCACCAAAATGAATGTTCTCCGATCCATATAGTAGTTATCACCTCTTTTGGAATTCACAACGGATCTTTAAAATTTGTGACAGTACTTTGCCCTGAAATTGTTTTAAAAGTGGCTCTTTACTTGTTCTTCAATTTTTTCTTACATAGAAAAAGTCGGAGCTATAAAAGCCGTGAACGTGTAAATTGCAGGAAAATCTCTGAAATATAAAAATTACAAAAGGTACAACAATTTTTCGAAATCACAAAAACGTTTTTCGCTATGTTGTAAATAGGGTTTTTTATGACTTTTTATTAATTTAATAATACATACGCAAACGCGAACAAGAGGTATCACACAACTTGAATAGTAAACATTAATTACATTCATGTTTAATTACACACATTATTGCTTTTATATCGCGAAATAAGTAACAAGCAAAGCGTATAATCATCGCTACGAACAAAATGAGTTCTCGGGCAATAGAAAGACCGGACTTCCAAGAGACTCCACCTTAGGCAAACGCAATGACCTCAACGTAATGAACTGCTCACCTCCGGGGGTAATGAGAGAGAAGCCTCGTTGACAACACCGCCTCCGCTCCATCGTGGCATCGCTTAGTCGCCTGCCCGCCCTTCTTCTCCTCACCCACTCCTTCCCCAACCCTCTACCCCGCCCTCTGTCCCTCTTCGGCCCGCCCCACCCCCATCCGCTCCCTCGCCTCATTATACCCCGCTCTGTCCGTTCCTGTCTGTCCGCACCTGTCCCCATCCGTTTCTGTCCAACCCTCCAGCACCCAGCTGAGCTCCATCTCCGCCCCGCCCCGCCCCTCCTCACCACACTCCCATTATGACCCACTCTGCCCGTTCCTGTCTGCCCCGCCCTCTGCCCGTCCCCGTCCGTTTATGTCCCAGCCCCGCCCGACCCCCTTCAGCACTCGCCTGTGCCCGTCCCGCCTCGCCCCTTTCACTCAACCGTTACATTATGCCCCGCTCTGCCCGTTCCTGTCTGATCTCGCCTGTCCCCGTTTCCGTCTGTTTCTGTCCAACCCTGCTCGTCCCCCTCCAGCACCCAGCTGAGCTCCATCTCCGCCCCGCCCCCTTCTCTCCACCGCTCCTTTATGGCCCACTCCGCCCGTTCCTGTCTGGCCCGTCCTCTACCCGTCCCGGTCCGTTTCTCTCTAGCCCCACCCGTCCCCCTCCAGCACCCGGATATGCTCCATCCCCACCCCACCTCCTCCCTACGTTTCCTTCCTTCTCCGAGAGCCACCTGCCTTAATTACGCCGCTCCATTTGTCAAGCGTCGCGGCGGCGCGTCGGATGTCTTGTTAGCGTCGCTGGTGTCACTGTCGGCCGCGAGGCGCGCTGCTGCCTGACCCGAGTCATCTCGCTTGGGACGCATCTCAGAGCTGAATGACGACCCATGATGTACACGCGATTAGTAAAAAGTTGAACATACGTACAAAGACGAGATGTAAGAATGCGAGTTTTCTAAAAAAATTACATCTCAGATTAATGGAGTGCAGTCACGACGCTCCAACTACGACTACAACTGAAGTTAATGATACGTTGTCATGATAGATTTGAGCGCAGTAGCACGCTGAGAGAAGTGGCACACTTAATTAGTCTCACGAACAATTGACTATTCTTATGTGCAATTTAATAGTCACAAGATGCATAACCAATAATAAAAAACTTACATTTTTTAGTGCTGTTAGTGAGTAGATAATTGGCTGATTGTGTCTTCACAACGACCACGCAAATATAATATTAACGTGGAATGTTACTTCGGCATAACCTGTACAGTTTTGTAGAACCCCTTAAGAATATTGCTTTGTGAAGTGTTCTGAATTATATTTTTTCATGAAAAAACATTTCGTGAGAAAACTATGCACGGATCACTGCATGTTGGAGGTAAGAGAAAATGTTAATCAAGATCTTCATTTACTCTGAATAACAAAAATGGGAAGTATTTTTATAAAGACGGATAGCGAATCGTTTGAAAAATGCATTTGTAAGGAAAAATATCAGACGGAACTCAGATGGATAATTTCAGATCCCTGCTTATCTTTCTCGTAAACATTTATTTATTTTTAAGGTATATTTGTGATAAAAAAAGCGTTATATTACTATCTAATTCATAATTACTAAAATTAAGACTCAATATTTTGCTTGTCACGAACAAGTTTGAATTGATAAAAGAACCACTCACAATTCTCATTTATTATTCCATTCTGATTAGAAGAAGTAAACTTTAATTTTTACTGTGGAATTCATATTATCTTTTTTAGTCGTGGCTAAAGTGATGTTATACACCTTCTACGTTGAAATGAATGAGTCCCTGTAACTGAAACACCATTTAATGTGTTTCTTCACATGGAGATACAAATTATTGAGGGTTCTACCTGACATGCGTGCAGTCACAGTTCTGCCTTAATCGCTCTATATAATACTCGATAGAAGAAAATTTTACGCGATGCCCAGCTCATAGGGAGTAGGACATACGATCTTTGGTCCTTTCATTTAGTTCTGGCATTCTTTTGGAATTGAGAAAACCATTAAGACAACCGATCAGAGCAGCCTGTAGATTTTGTAACCACAAAGTAACGCAGGACCTATCAGAATACTGCCTCGGGACCAACGAGTGCTTTTCTGAGACGGGGCGACCTGCCGGAGAGAAGTCAAGAGAGACGACGTTACAAAGTGGAAGGGGGAGGAGGAAGGCTCCACAGGGGCCGCCCATTACACACATTTTTGAATTAATGAAAATTAGGTATAAAAATGCGAATACCTTAATGCGGAACGACGAACGACCTTCATAAATTAAAAAATACGGATGTGCAAAACGCGAATCTAACGAGGTCTGGTCACATTCATACCAGTACAAATAGACAGGGCAGATAAATACTCGGAGAAACGTGATGAGGGAGATAAATAAATATCGAACAAATAAACGTCTGCCCTCGCAAGGATGGGGATATACCTCCAAGTATTAAAATCAGTAGTAATATGGATGAAGAGAGCAACATAGATCGCAGAACGTTATAAGGAATGGCGGTGTACGTTGCATTGATTTTTGAATTTCTCATAGCTCCCAGGCAGTTGCCACCGGCAGTTTTCATGGCGCGCCTGCACCGCCACGGTTGCTTTCTTAAGAGGCAGGCACATATAGATCGCGCTGCGGGGAGCGACAAATGACGGGCCCTGAAGTAAATGGTTTCTACCCAGCTCCTTAGCTGGTGACAAAAAATCACCATCGACAGAGTACGAACATAAAACCTTCTCATCTACGAAGCTTTAGTTCCAGATTCACAACTACATACGGTAACGCATTCCGTACTAACTACTATCCGTTAAAACTTCCGAATGAAAGGAACCAAATGGGCTGTGATTAATTAAACAGGCTCCCAGAATTAGAAAGTCGAATTTTTGTCGATTAGACTTGCAGAATAATCGTATTAACTGTGAGAGTGAAAAATTATCTTCAACGGGACAAATTACCCAACCGAAGATTTCTCAAGAACTCTCGATCAACAAAGAAACGTTGATTTAATGTCTAGGTGACTAATCGGCCGTCCTCTCGCTTTTCTCAATTTCTGTTCCCAATTCCTAAGGGCTTCCCCACTTAGTTAAATGTCAAGGAAATTCCGTTTTGACAATTCTTTTTTAGTTGTAAATGAGCAAGCATTATTATTTTCACTATCAAACAAAAACGATTCAATATTTCCATTTTGTGTGTAGCAACACACTAATATGTGATTACTTTATACTAAAGTGAATTACATAATGAGTCCTACAAGCAATTATAATACTTGATGCCTAAATCAAATATGTATAACTAAGTATGTTTAGATTCATAGTTCACATTGCTATAAAATGACCCCATACATTTCCAATATAATACAAAAGACAATATTACTTGAATTGTATGAAAATGTTCATCATATTCTTGCTGATTGCCAATTTAATTTACGCGCTGCGGTCGAATTGCGAATTCTTATTGATGGTCTCCACTCCTAGAATGGGTGTCATCCCCACCCTTCCCAACTTGTTGACTTCGCACTCGAGTGGCTCGCTTGCGGCTCCCGAGGTCCATGGAAGTGCAATATGGTGTACAGACCTTCTCTAAGTTGTAAAACAAATCTCCTTATAAATCACGTTACAGAGTCTGGGGAACAAATTGTTTGTTCGCTGTTTGAAGAGAAAATTATTTGCTTCTACAAAAGATTGAATCCTGCATTTACAATAGTCATAACTACTTTTCAATATGCGCACCTTGGGCAATCTCTCCTGATGTGATCAAGAGCTAATATTCTTCCTTTACGCTATGTTAGACCCAACAATGATTTGTTGATATCGAGCGGTTTCATCGTAGGAAGGCTTTATTCACATAACTTTTTATGAAGTTCTTCTTAGATGATGCTAGGAAATTGAAACTATATTTAGGTTTTATTTTTTTTTTGGTTTTGGGTTGGTTTTGGGGTTTGGTTTTGGTTTTTGACTATATTTGTGTTTGAAGCAGTAGGTAAAAATATAGCTCAAAAATAGCAAGATAATTGCTTTGTAATTATTAACATTTTCTGTAACAGTTAAAAAAGCACAAAAAAGTACTATGTTCGATACTTCAGAACTATTAATTTTCTAACAGTTTCTTGCGCGTTGTGACAGTAAGAATTCGTAGATGGGATATTTTGCCACCTCAGAGACCGTAGGAGTTCGAATATGTTAATGAAAACACTGACTTAGTTTAGAGTTAAAGTAATGCTGTCAATGTCGTTAAGTTCTTCGCGTCGTTGGAAAGTACACAAGCAATAATTCACTCTGCGTGTAGTGATCGCAGTTTAGAGGCTGCCTCTGGGAGGCATCAAACGGGCACCCTTGAGCGACGTCGGGAGCAACATGAGCGGCGAACAAGGGCAGGAAGTGGTGGCAGTAGATAGGGAGAGGGGGGATGAAGACTTTAGAGGCAAGAGCGTTGGTGGAGAGAAGGTGGAAGAGGTGACGGAAAGCGCGATAAAAGAGGGGAACCGACTTGTTGGAATCCGTAGAAGCAGGGGTGGGAACAGAGGCACAGGATCAGTTTGGTGGGATGGGAGGGGCAGCAGGGGTGGCGGAAACGTACGAGCTGGGGGCAGGGGGCGCCGAAGCGATGGTGGAAGTGGTGGTAGAAGCGTGGTGCGGTGGCGAGGGCGGCGAGGGCGGCGAGGGCGGCGAGGGCGGCGAGGGCGGCGAGGGCGGCGAGGGCGGCGAGGGCGGCGAGGGCGGCGAGGGCGGCGAGGGCGGCGAGGGCGGCGAGGGCGGCGAGGGCGGCGAGGGCGGCGAGGGCGGCGAGGGCGGCGAGGGCGGCGAGGGCGGCGAGGGCGGCGAGGGCGGCGAGGGCGGCGAGGGCGGCGAGGGCGGCGAGGGCGGCGAGGGCGGCGAGGGCGGGGAGGGCGGCGAGGGCGGCGAGGGCGGCGAGGGCGGCGAGGGCGGCGAGGGCGGCGAGGGCGGCGAGGGCGGCGAGGGCGGCGAGGGCGGCGAGGGCGGCGAGGGCGCCGCGAGGGCGCCGAGGGCGCCGAGGGCGCCGAGGGCGCCGAGGGCGGCGAGGGCGGCGAGGGCGGCGAGGGCGGCGAGGGCGGCGAGGGCGGCGAGGGCGGCGAGGGCGGCGAGGGCGGCGAGGGCGGCGAGGGCGGCGAGGAGGGCGGCGAGGGCGGCGAGGGCGGCGAGGGCGGCGAGGGCGACGGGGGCGAGGGGCGAGGGCGGCGGGGGCGGCGAGGGCGGGAGGCGGGGGACGGCGGGGGCGATTGGGGTGCGGGGCGACTGGGGAAGGCAGAGGTGGCGTTGACAGCGAGGGAGATGTGGGCGGCGGGCGATGGGAGCGGCGAGGACGGGGAGGGTGGTGTGGACGGGGAAGGTGGCGTGGACGTGGAGGGCGGCGTGGACGGCGGGGGCGACTGGGGGAGGCAGGGTGGCGGGGAGAAGGAGGCCACCAGAACGGTTGTGCGGGGCTGGCAAAGGCGGCGGGGGCGCAGAGGCACCGGGAGCGGGGCTGGCATCGCAGCGGGAGCTGCGTCCGACAGAGCGCGGCGCGTCGGGCGATCAAAGGTTGCTAATGAATTGAAGGCGGGCGATGAGCGATAGGGAGCTACAACCCAATTGAATCGCGCACCGCGCGGCCGTGGCGCCGACGGAGAGACCGTGATTCACTACGCTCCAAAGAGATGCGTGGGCGATAATACGAATTCAAGTGCCGGGGAGAAAGAGCACGACAGGTCGGAGACTGAAAAAAAAGATCGTGCAAAATGAGAACTATTGTTTAATTTAAAATGGGAAAAGATGTAACACAGAAGCTTTTAGCATTAAAGGAGTAGCAAATGTCAGCATTTCGATGTCATTGCGAACGTCGGTGGTGATTTATTTAGGTCCAGCTCAAAAGAGACGCGAGGGACAGACTCGAAAATACGTTGAGTGAATTTGCAGTAATGATCTAAACGTATGTTCGCAGAATCGATGAACTAATGGTTTCTATGAATGATAAAGTGACGTAAATACACTCTAAGACATACATTCTTCGACCAAGTACCCACATTTTGCTTGAAAGGGTTATATTCCGACGAAAGAGATTCGGCATTTGATTAAATTTCCCTGAAAAATTTAACATCATCACTCCATATTATCAGCGCTACGAATACATTCACTACCGAATAATGTCATTGACGCCAGAAAATGTTTCACCGTTATTTGATTGAAGTCATCAAGAAACGTGTATCCGAAAAATAATATTTTATTGCATTTACTTAAGTAAAGCATAAATAATGCAGAATTTAGATGGATTCTGTGCTTCCGACACGGTCTCAGGTCTGAGTCAAAAGCAGAAGAGAATGTGAGGATCACGTGGCGTTGACATTGCATCGCGTGTCGTGGAATATCAAAGATCTGCACCATATGCATTAGCTCAGAGTCAATATTATAGTTGATTTCGAAGCTCCTGCGGTTCGAGTCTCCCCAGTGACGGATTTTCGACAATAGCTAGCAACACAGACACACACACACACACACACACACACACATACACATACACACATACACACACACAGTCACACACTTGCCAGCACCACATTACGACACATTTCGTGAAAGCAGTCGACAGCTTGGCTTCTACGAGGTACCAACCTCGAGACACCAAGTATTGTATGTGTACCAAGATAATGGAAGGACCAACTAGCCGGTTGCCCGTCACTTATTAAGCGTTTTAAATTTCGAGACTCTGGTGACGTGTACATATATATATATATATATATATATATATATATATATATATATATATATATTGAGACGAGCTCGAATATATGCCCTGGTAACGGACCGAACCATGTGTAAAAATTCCCAAGATACCGTCTTCGGCAGTTCGCTAATTTGAACGCGGCGCGAGAACCCCGTCACTCTCTGACGTCGACCGCGCTGAGCGAAACGCTTGTCCACGAATAAGAAATTCGAAAGATAAGCTTGGGAACGAGATCTTGTGATTGGCCGGTATCCGAAAAACGAGGGAAGCCAACGGCAAGAAATTTTTTCCGTTGAAAGTTGAAAGACTCTTAGGAAAATCTCGGAGGAGGACGGATCGCTGCGGAACGCGTCTCACCAATCACGTCAAAACCGTTATAAGTGATGGTTAGTGAAGAGAAACCGGTCGCGGGTCGCTAGCAGTGAACTTCACGCGAGATTGTTTCATCCGAGTACGGGAAGAGAACGAATACTGTACTCGTTTTTTTATTGATAATTCACGACGGAAAATAAACGTGTATCAGTGGGAGCGAATTATGTGAATTCGGTGAGGGCTGAATCGGACTCTTTTCCGGCGTACGCCGAACAGTTTTCTGCATCGCCGCTACGTCACATCACCGAAGCAAGGAGCCAAGGCGATAACCATTCCTGAAACACCGCCAGAGAAGCATTTGTGTTGAGGAAGGAAGACGGGCGCAGAGGCGAGGCCGAGGCAATTCTCAGCCGAGAAAATTGGTGCGAAAACGCAGCGGAAGGAGGGGCGGAGGATCGTGGAGGCCAGGCTACCCCGGCGCGTCGCCAGCACGAGCCGTCGCTACCAGCGCGAGAGCCCGGAGGTCGCGTAAGGTGCGATCGCCACGTTCTCCAAACGCCGAGGCGCCAAGGCGCCGCTCGCAGCACTCGACTAGGCCAGTTCACGTAAAACCCCATTGGAGAAGCGTGAGTACCCGTGCGACAGAACGGTCGCAGTAACGAAAAAGATGTAATCGAACAATGTTAAACCACACTATTCTTTTAAAAGCTTTTCAAATGTTACGCATTTCAAGCCACATTTGTGAATGCTGGCGTGTGGAACTCTTGAATGAAAGCTATGTTAAGAACATAAGTGATTAATTTGCTTTAAACAAGTCACCCAGTTGATTGAGTGTTTAAAGAGGTTTATAAAGCGTTCAAAGTTCATATAGTAAATTTATCTGCAGTCTGTGCTGAGTTTTCTAAGCATTGGTGGTTGAAGTGTATTGTGAATTAAAAACCACTTTTAAGAAACGAAAGCAATTTAGCGCAGGGAATTTAAAACTTTGTGTTCTTTGTGTCCTTAAGACGAAGGTATTCCTACACCAACTGGTGCATGAATTACAAGATTATTTAATGAATGATGAAATAAGGTTTTTTTATGAGGTAGCGATAATTGCTTCGAATATGCATTTCCGAGCACGAAGGTTGTGTTCTAAATGTGATTATTTGTGAAGGGTTGTTATTTTTGTTGAATTTGTGTGTTGTGTTTTTTTTTTCTTTTTGTTTCTTGATTGTAGAATATACAGCCTTGTATGCCAGAGCCACAAGTGTTTTGCTTTGAGTACAAACCTGCCCGTAGTCCCCACCCAGGTGCATTTCCAGACATAAGCCTCATCAAGGCAAACGATTCGAAACAACTCGAGAGGTCTGACGTCGGGACGGCAGTGAACTGTCGAACGACGCCGGTAACGCCCACGCGATCTCACACATCCTTAGGGCTAACGACTCCTTATCGCAACTGAGTTGTATTATGCGCGGCGCGTCGGAGGGAAGGCCACGACGTGTGTTCCGTCGCAATATATATATATATATATATATATATATATATATATATATATATATATATATATGCTATAAATATCGTCTTGCCTAGTGAACCAAACCTCCATTGCTTACAATCACAATCACTCCCCAACACAATCACTCTCCAGCACAATTTTTCACAACCACAATAACTCACCACTTCATTTCACCCTGCACCCTCCCTCTCTGACCACCGCTATCTCTCACCGTCGCGTCAGAGCCACTCTTTCAGGGCGTCGCGTTCCTCCTCGCTCTGCCGCGACCGCTCGGTCGCGTCGCCGGAGCAGCGGATCGCCCGATGGATCGCGGGCTCATTTCCGCGTCGCGACGGACGGCGCTATTAGCAGTGGACGGATGAAAGCCCCGAGCGCCCGCCGTCCCTCCCACAATACGAGCTGCGAATTGCCGCGAAGATAGAGCGCACTCATTCCCTACCCGGAGGCGGCGACTATAGAAAGCGGGTGGCCTGGGCCTGGAATATGCCTCTGCCCTTATTTACGGACTGCAGGATCGTCTTTCCGTAACTTTCGAAAATCTAGAAGGAAAAAAATATTGTTCTGAAATTTGAATTGAATGTCAAAATTTGCCAATTAGCTGGACTTCGTACATCTTTGTATTAGAGTTGTATGGTTCAATATTTTACGAACGTAGTACTATCTTGCCACTCTTAAAGAAATAAGACAAAAAAATTCATGTAAGTATGAAATATCTTTTATTAGTGTTGGAGTATTCATACGCCATCTTCGCTATCACTCATTTGCTTCGTTCCTCTGAGACTTTTCGTCCCTCTAGTTGTGTTAGGTTGATGTAACCGTACAGTACAACCAAAATCATATTAACCGTTGCTTTATATCAGAATCCATAATATGAGTTATAAAAAAGGTTTGCATCTTTCTACTATAAAAACTGTTGTATACTCTTCGCTATGATAGAAATATTCTGAAATTTTTGTACAACTTTCAATCTGTAGAATAAACCATTAGTTTGAAGATTATTATTTGTTGACGGTTTTTACGTTTATGGAATACTATAGGCTTACGATTTAAGGTAAATTGTAATAAATTATAAGAATTGGTGAGACGTCTCCGACACTTTAAAAGGCATTCAAAGTATTTTTATATTTATTAACTTGAGATTTTTCATTATATTCGAAGAGAATCTTTACCTTCCATCCTATTCCAACTGTCCCCATCTGCTGTCTATTTTTTTTTATTTATAAAATAATGTGAATAATGATCACTGCCGATATGGTCGGGAACAAATTAAATTTACACAAGCATATTGCATGAGACTGCATAGCACGAGTTACCACAGCTGAATTAGAATTCAGAAGCAGACATGATGAACAAGCAAAATTCATGAACCAAGATCTGGCTGAGAAGTAACACAAACTAAAAGCTCAAGTGCCGCTCTATGAGAGTTCAGAAGATAGTTATCGTTTGCACTGGAACAGAACAATTCTCACAGTCACAACAATCATCAGTAATCAACCTCATATTGTTATGTTTCATAAAGAAAACTGACAAGTCAATATTATAGATGTATTAATTCCAAACCCTTCAAATTTTCAGGTTAAGTACACGGAAAAGAAGAGTAAGAATGTAGATCTGTAAGAACCAATCAAATGTTAATAAATGGAGACCAAGTGAGAATCAATCCTATTCCGCTATCAAATACTGTCACCCCGAAGACCTTATATCAACATCGACTTAGATCTTCATGAAAATATTTGGAAGCTGATATAGGAGACTCCCATCATTTTAACGACTACAATGGTCAGAAAACGTGTGGAAAATTACATCAATTAATAAAATTAAGTTAAAATTGTATCCATTATTTGAACTGTGATTAGATAGTCTGTACAATTTACGTATGTACCATAGATATGAGGTGTAAAAATTAATATAGTAATAATAATAATAATAATAATAATAATAATAATAATATCTCAAAAATGCTAATTCCTCACCAGCAACGACGCGTCGAATGACAAACGATGGGCAGGAAGAACCCCAATCATTAGAGACCAACAGATATACATAGAAGCGCAAACTGCCCAACTACTAAAACTTACCTGATAAACACTTCTCAAGTTTTCTTATTATTCAAATGGAGGAAGCCCAACAAATTCGTACTGGCATTGTCTGGTTCCCAAATATGTGGGCGATAATGGCATTTAGAAATGTACTGTGTAATTGCGATGCATTCAAAAACCAACGACTTCACATAATTCTCGTAGGTGGTTCAGAGCAATGATCTATCGCGTGTTGGATATGCCGCCGTACCAGTTAGCCACATGACGAAGAGAGATCAAGATATTTAGTTACTAACTGGTACGAGATCTCAGAGTCTGCATACTTGAGATTCAGAAGATAATCAGAAAAGAATGAAATATTTGCACTCGTAGTGGTAACCACCAGCAGATATCATTTTGCGAGGTACTCCACGTAAATACCGTAGGACATTTTCAGAGCTTTATCAAGATCGCTTCAAAGTTTGCTTTTGCTTGAAAATAAAAATCTTTCGTCGTTTTAAATGCGGTAAAAGTCTGATATTCATTAAAATCTCTAAAATTTTGAAATACTCATAGAAAAACGTTGCGCATATCTATTGAACAGTTTTAATGCTAAAGATTTCAATTTTAATTAAATATTTTCATTAAAATTTGTTTTAAAAAAACATTTACAAGATATTGCAGGAGAAGAATACTAATATTCATACCAACTGAAAAGGTACATAAATTAAATATTCCACAACATATTATGTGGCATTACATAATTTTGAGAAATTGTTTTATTGAAGAGTGCGAGAATGTACATTTTTTTAAAGCTAAAAGCTCTGAGGTTTGTTTTCTATTTAATTATTGCTGATGAATGGCATTAAGTTAAATATATTGTATATTAATGGGAAATAATACAATATATGGGATGTAATAATACATTTTTGACCATATATTGCCTGGAACAGGCAATTTCATTTCTAAAGCGAATACTTGAAGATTCTAGAAAAAAAATGATGTGGCGCGTTTCAAACATTTTTGTGAAGCTATATTTGCGCAAGGTAGCCTGAAATATGAGAAATTCAGTCTTCGAAATAAAATTATTAAGTATCATCTTTGAACTAAGAAGTTACCAATACCACGAGAACGTATGTGCAATGTTGCTGCACTACTTTAATATAAGGTAAATTGCGAGGAGGTATATGCAGCTTTGTGTCGCAAATTATCAAAAAATCCCCCCCCCACGTACAATCAAATTATTTAGTTCATGAGACATTCATCGAAGAAAATTAATAGGAAAGTAGAAACTACCTTGCACGTTAAAACAAAAGTAGAAAACACACACACACACACACACACACACACACACCACAAGACTCTTCAGTTTTACCTTACTAACGGTAGTGATGTGAGTATTTGTAAAAGTTGATTATATTCATAATTGACATTTTGTATATCGCATTATTTTTAATCATTGGAGTCAGCAGTACAGTCACGTATGACAAGTTCCATCACACATAACATGAAATGAATGGCTTACAATAAATTTCGTGCTAAAGCTATGAGAAGCACATCAAGCACAGGGATTGCATGGATTGTGCGATTAAAAACAATGGTGTCGGCTGAAGAGGCAATTACTACTGTGGGCTCAAAAAAGAGAGATTGATGCGCTATTAAATTATAATTACGTGCAGTGAAAAATACGACGAACGGAAGCTGAATTAGAATGTCAATGATAACACGATTTGTACTCAACTGTGTTACAGAGACTACTTACTATATAATACCTCCAATTCAGACGAACGTCTAAATCTTCCTTTCATTGCTTTATTGTACCACTTTTTCATTTCCGTCATAATTGTGTGAACCACCAACTTTTTAAGTCACGAGTCATCAATGCGTACAACGATGTGAAATAAACGAAACAGTACAAATTTATGTAACAAAATAATTTCCTTACGCAATACTAATAAAAGTAGGATAGTTGAGGAATTAATTAAACAGACAAAACAAGAAGAAACAGATATTTCAAAGGATTGTTCAAAGTGAGCTGGAAAATGTTAGAAGAACAAGATGTTTCCGCTTTTGACATAGCACCGAGACAATGTTGTTTTAATTAACGTCTAAATTATTTACATGAATATCGTTAAAGCCGAAAGCCTGAATAAGGTTGTTAAAGGTATTTAGACGAGCAAACGGAAAGACAGGCGGACGGGCAGAGAAGTGGATGGGCGAACGGGCAGACGGGCAAACGTACAAACAGACGGGCGAACGGGCGGGCGAACGGGCGGGCGAACGGGCGGGCGAACGGGCGGGCGAACGGGCGGGCGAACGGGCGGGCGAACGGGCGGGCGAACGGGCGGGCGAACGGGCGGGCGAACGGGCGGGCGAACGGGCGGGCGAACGGGCGGGCGAACGGGCGTGCTAACAGGCGGGCGAACGGGCGGGCGAACGGGCGGGCGAACGGGCGGGCGAACGGGCGGGCGAACGGGCGGGCGAACGGGCGGGCGAACGGGCGGGCGAACGGGGAGACGGGTAGGTGATTAGATAGGTAGTGGCGCGGGCAGTGGACAGGCAGACGTGTGAACATTGGGTGGGCAAGGTGCGGGCAGACGGGCGGGCGGGCAGAGGGTCGGGCGGGCAGACGGGCGGGCAGGCGGGCGGGCAGTGGGCGAGCAGGCGGACGGAAAGGCGGGCAGCCAAGCGGGCAGCCAAGCGGGCAGCCAAGCGGGCAGCAAGGCGGGCAGCAAGGCGGGCAGCCAGGCGGGCAGCCAGGCGGGCAGAAAGGCGGACAGAGAGGCGGGCAGACAGGCGGGCAGGCAGGCGGTCAGCCAAGCGGGCAGCCAAGCGGGCAGCCAAGCGGGCAGCCAAGCGCGCAGCCAGGCGGGCAGCCAGGCGGGCAGCCAGGCGGGCAGAAAGGCGGATAGAGAGGCGGGCAGACAGGCGGGCAGACAGGCGGGCAGACAGGCGGACAGGCAGGCGGGCAGACAGGTGGGCAGACAGGCGGGCAGACAGGCGGGCAGCCAAGCGGGCAGCCAGGCGGGCAGCGGCGGGCACACAGGTGGATAGGCGGAAGGACGGACTGAAGGACGAGTGAATGGATGGACAGACGGACGGACTGGAGGACGGGCAGTCGGGCGAACTGATAGATGGGAGAACGGGTGGGTCTGGAAGCAACCGAAACGGGGAAAGAGGTTGGGCGGGTGAGGCGGAGCGGCACCAGACGGATCCACGAGCAGCGCTGCGATGGCAGGGAGGGGGAGGGGAGTTGCGAGTCGTTGCGTGCGTGCCCACGCGTACGCACTCTCGCGGGCACTGACAGGCACCGCCCCCGCCTGCTCCCGTGTCCGTGCCCGCGCCCGCGCCAGTCCACCGCTGTGCTCGAGATATTGGCAGTCGCTATTCGAGACTCCGCGACGCAGCCCCGCTTCGTCACGGGCGCGGTTCCAAAGCCGTTTTACTGCGCAATCGTTTTGCAGGTTCGAGTCACGCACACGGAGTTTGAGTTTTCACCTTGCAGTTATGGCGAACTGGCAGATGAAAGATGTCTAGTGACATTATCATATGTTCTTATTATTACGCATGCCACACCAACTCTTACTTTCCTGGGATTGCAGTAAAGAGGAGTTGAAACTAACCAATGGAAAACCGACAATATTTCTCAAGGAAATATCAGTACTAATATTCATAGATTACCACATAATTCAATAAATTTACTTTTAAGTATACGTAATATATAAAGCGTAAAATTTGGTTACATGAAAAGTGTTACTTGGCGGATTATGAATGACAGCAGTGTCCATTAGGTTCCAATGTTACGATTTCGCAACGTATGAATGTTCAGTACATTCAACCGGGTGATATACAAGTATTTCCTGTGTTACTGTATGGATCTCAGGCGAAAAGAATATTATACCAAATTGCATCACTGGAAATTTATTTATCATCTATATATTAAAAAAAAAGGTTTTCTGCCATGGCTTCGTTTAGAGCTTCTACTGAACCGATTGTAGTAGTTTTTCCTTTAAATGAAAGAATGTGATCTCTAGATGTGTTATCAGATACTGTTAGTGTTGATTCACCAAAATTTACGGTGTAAATTAATTAATTAAATCATTCTTTAATAGTACGCTTATCAGTAGTCAATTGTTTTCTTCCAAAGCTTCTTCATGGTGGCGCTGCTTGATGTTTTGTTTTGATTGTTGAGATTTGTTTACAATTCGTCAAGGTTTTATTTCAGTGTAATAATTGCATTGTGGCGTTGATAGTTGGCATGCATTTGCTTTTGTGGTATATTTTGTAGAGAACATTCGGACAGTGGGTTTTGCTCGGTTGTACGTAGTGAAGTTGTTCACAGGTTATGTCGAATTCCGAATCGTTGCCCACGCGCACCAAAAGATGCAAACGTACATTAAGTGGACGCAGGTAAAGAGAAAGTCAGCGTAGAAGTCGTGTTAGTGAGGTCATTTCGTTCTCTGTTGGGTCGTTGTCTATGAAATGTCAGTTTTGTTCTGCTTTGTACTTCCCATGTGAGAGAAATTCTGCAAACGAGTTTACTCTGAGTTGCTTACATGGAAAAATAAGTTTACCTTCGAGCAATATGCCAGAAGAAATCAAAGTTGTTTATAGAAGATGACACATCAAAAAACTTTAGAAATAATATTCGTCAGTATTATAGTGCTCTTTCTTTTGTGTCATTTGGTGCCGATATTGAATTGCCACCTGGTCATGGGCCATACATCTTCAAAATTTTGGAAACTCCACATCACAAAATATTTTCGTTATACCCTGAAGATCCAAACAACGCAACATATTGTGAACATTAGTCTGGGCACAGTATTTTACATTTATCTCAGATCTCACCGTCAAATTTTGACGGGTTTTCACTAGTTAAACTGAATTTGATGAGGGTTTGAAGTTTGTTGAAAACATTTAGCTGAAAAAATTTGAAATTTTACCACAAAGATGCTGGTGAAAGCTGGGGAAAGATGAAAAGGTACCTGAATGATTCACAACAGGAAATATTGCGGCTTATATGATAAAAAACATCGGATTGTAACAAATTCGAATTTGATGGATCACCGAATTCAAAGCCCGTTACAACACTCTGCAGAAAGCTGCGGCTGCAGAGAAAGGTGGTAACCCGTCAATCAAATCGCTCTACTGTCGGTAGAGCACAGGCGCTGAAAGAAAGCGAAGGTTCCGGAAGCGGACGCATCTACAACATGACAACGCAGCGCCGGCTGCGCGTGCGTGTCGCTTACTCTTCCACGCCAGGCACCGTGAGCACCTCCCCCCTCTCCCCACATATTTGTTTCCGCGCCGTCACCGCTCCTGGCACGGCGCCCACCGCAGCTTCCCGAATCACGGTCGCCACAGCTTGTCAATAAATTGTCATTCGTAATACCACGAGTGCTTTGGAAAATGTCGATAAATCCCCGACTCGCGAAGCGTTGTGGGGACTTATCTGAGCATTTCCAAAGCACGGGTGGTGTTTAATAGGACTATTCCACGAGTGAAATTGTGCTTAACAGTGTTCCAAAATGCCCCAAGTATTGAAAATAACTGAAATGTACCTTAAAATCAAAAAGGTTATGTTATGATACATACGCAGTTTATTGGACATCACACATAGGGATCGATGTCATACCGCCTCTTAATATATGCGAGATACAGTTTATTATTGGCCAGTAGGGAGAAGCGATAAGAAAAATCGGATAGAAAAAAGCGATTAACTTTTTGAGATACATTGCCTTGATTGGAGATCAATTTTGAATGTATAGTTAAACTTTATTGGTTTTCATTTAACGAGTGGAATATACTTTATTTGATCCTACAGCTGAACTTGTGTTTTATGAATTGCATATTTTGTTCAAAATTGAAGAATGGTGTTCATTTAATTGCAGGTATGGTTTTAAATAGGCATTTGCATGTCCTGTTTTTTAAATAAATCTTTATTTCTGTATTCCGTCGTGGACCAAATGTAAAATTATTGTCGAGTGCCTTGAATGGTCAGTAATTTGTTTTGTGCGTGGTAACCAAACCTCCTTTTTGAGCAGAAATATTGGTCCATTTAAAAATTTCATTCTGATCAGCAGGACAATTCTTATACCGCAAGTTAGATTTTCCGTAGGAAGGATTAGAAGTAAAAAGAGACGATCCGGTTTCTTATTTATCTCGTTCCTTGTTCAACAATTTTTGAAGAGATACAGGAAACCTATGCTGGTTATATTCATTCGAAATTTTCTCGGCCATATTGTACTGGAAATAAGTGCAAAACGATAAAATTGAACGAGTAAAATCCTCTAGTTGCACGAGTCAGGTATCATGGCATTATTTGTAACTTTTGAAATTTTTGAAAATTCAGGGAGATCACCAAAAATACAACCTATCAACTTTTATTACTAAAAAAACTAGTTGGGCTACAACAGCACGTACTTTCTCGCATTTAGTAATGGTTATGTAATACTATTTATACCACAATTCCTCTCCGAGTTAACACATCTCCATCATATTTTATAGATCTCATTACAAATTGTATACCATTTGGTGCGAAAACTATATATTTACAAGAAAATATCAATACAAATTTGACAATGCCCCGATTGGAGATCAATTCTGAATGTATAGTTAAACTTTATTGGTTTTAATTTCACGAGTGGAATATAGAAATTTATTTGATCCTACAGCTGAACTTGTGTTTTATGAAATGCGTATTTTGTTCAAAATTGAAGAATGTTGTCTTTTTAATTGCAGGTATGGTTTTAAAGAGGCATTCGCATGTCCTGTTTTTTCAATAAATCTTTATTCCTGTATTCTGTTGAGGGCCATATGTGAAATTATTGTCCAGTGTCTTGAATGGTCAGTAAATAACGAGCAGAAATATAATAAAAATTTCATTCAAGAACGAACAAAGAAATACGAAATAATATACAAATTATAACTTACGAAGCACCCAACTGCCTGAAAGAACTTCTAATATTACATTCCCGAATCGGACGATATTCGGAGCGGAGTTTGAAACCAAATTACTCAAACAATACTCATATTTTCGAAAAATTCAACATGACCTTATTTGAAAGTCTGTTTTTGATTAACACATTTTAGTAAGAAACAAAATTGTATGTCTACAATTGTAGTTGTAGGAAGAGACCGACATTCCTTTTTTAATTTTCGAAAAATCAGACATTTCAACGAACATGAACCTGTACTATTCTCTTTTACGCTACCTAATGTTCAAATTTAAACAAAAATTTTGTGACGTAAAAAAAGGATTAAACAAAGTGATAATTGCATTGTGTAACACGCAAGTTTCCACAAATTACTCATTGACCAAAAATTGAACAAGACCTTATGTGCAGATGTCTTTGAGGAACACATTTC
This sequence comes from Teleogryllus occipitalis, assembly GCA_011170035.1. Classification (NCBI taxonomy): domain Eukaryota; kingdom Metazoa; phylum Arthropoda; class Insecta; order Orthoptera; family Gryllidae; genus Teleogryllus; species Teleogryllus occipitalis. The sequence continues at coordinate 23,425 of BLKR01015524.1, forward strand.
GTTTAAAAAAATTATCGTAATAGTATTTGCAGAAAGACGCCGAAAAAATTTTGAATTTTTGCAATTTTAAAAAATCAGAAATTTTAACGAACATGAGTTGCGCCTTTGTGTTAAGCGTTCTATACGATATCCGAGATCAAAGTTGAATAAAAATGGTTGATATAGTTTTTGAGAAAAAAATGATTTAAAAAATTTACTATTCACGCAAAAAATACTAAAATTTCCGAAAACTTCTTCATGACCTTATTTCAACATCTATTTTCAAGTCACAGATTTTATTAAAGGAAAACATTCTATCTTTAATTTTTATTAACAGGAAGACGTCGAAAAAGTTTTGAAATTTTGCAATTTTCGAAAAATCTTTTTTCTTTTTTTTTTTGCGAACATGAGATCTGCCCCATTCTCCTTTAAACGTCCTTCACACTATCCAATAACAAAGTTTGACAAAACACTTTAGAGCCATTCTTTTGAAAATTTTGAAAGTGTCCCAGGAGCTTCATGTGAAGTACTCTCCAAAAGTAAAATTTCGGTTTCGAATTCCAGGGACCGTCACATCAGCCAGATTCATTGGGGAATGTCAATATTGGAGAAAATTGGCTGAACAGTTTAGCCACTAGCGTTGTTCAAACAAGACAGACGGACGGACGTTTGGCCGTCAATCGATTTTTCGGCATCAAGGACTCACAAAACATGGATTCTGGTTACACCATGTGTTAGAGGATATTTTTTTCTAAATTTATCAATTGTATTTATCTACTTTTTCTTACCAGGACTCGGCAAATATGAGATTTTTGTCGAAAATTCGTTGATTTTCCCCGCAGCATTACATAACTTTCTACTGCATAAGCAGTAGCGAGAAAGTAAAAAAAATGAAGAAAAATTTGGAATCGTTTAGGAGCCGCCGCGCTGGCGCGTTTGCCGGAACCCGCCGGTGAAGTACTCTCTACCCTAAAACACTGCCCCGCACGTCCCCTAAAATAACATTCTTGAAGGTAACATTTTCTGCCTACGAGCATGTAATCTCTAACTCCCGACCCGACTTAATTTTCTTGATATTCCTCTATGTACTCTATGTACTACGGGTATGATATTTCTGTACGTTGCCTTCGGTAGTTCTGCTGTCTTCAACAAGCAGACGTACTTTCATTCATTACATTTCTTCTTGATATCATTCTCGACGAGATACGTATTGTATGGCATTTATCTTCTCGGCCGACTTGTAAGCCGGCCATATGAGCCACTCCCCTCGATTACTGCTGCCGTTTGTGAGCATATCTCCGACACTGCGGTTCCGTTTCAATGCTGCGTACGCGCTTTGCCATTGCTGGACCCTATTGGAGCATCCATTCCGACATTGACCCGGCTGTGCAACGCAGAGGTCTACACTTCGCTCACCTGCGACTAAAAGGTATATGCTTCACTTCGTATGGTGTTACATGTGAATTGAAATGCCGGGAAATGATCAGATACTATTCACCAGAATAAGAGACTCATTATTTCAAACGCCTTCATGTTCGTGCCTTCATTTTTCATGTTCCTATTTCATTTTCCTCAAGACATTTTTGTAAATCCAATTCATTTAGTCTTACTCAATTGTCATTTGTAACTTTTGTATTAATAGTTCAGTAAATAAATCGCAAGTGCGTGGTTAATCATTTTAATTTCACAGTGTCTTCAGTCAAAATCAGTTTCCTTCTCTAACCAGTGCAATCCCTCCTCGCTGGGCAACTCACTGTTCGGCGCGGCGTAAAAATTCCTTTGTACAGAGAAGGGAACTTTTCTGTCCGCTACCGCGACCTGTCCCTTCCGTCATTCACCCCTCTCTCTGCGCAGAAGGATGGGGAATTTGACTATAAGACATGTATCCATAAATGAGGAATCCGTATTCATGAACAATTCAAATACAATGTATTTCAAAGAACATACTATTTTATACAGATTACAGCTTAACTAAAGCAGAACACATCGCTCATTAACCAAAAATCCGAGAAAAGTTTGATAGGTCAGCCGAAAACGAATTAGTTCATAAATCACATCTTTGAATACAGTTTCAGTTTCAAACGTAGTAAAAAATATCTGAGTTGACTTTACCTGACATCATTTCATTATTCATATTTTTCCTTTCATTTCTCATCTCACGCTCGTTAGATGTGATGTTCAAGCATTCTTTTCGTGAAACACTTTATATTTAGCCAACAATACTTGGGTGACGTGCAGCCAGTGAATTCTAATCCCAAATCTGGCGCGCAGCTCGGAAGCGAGGACATTGACGGACGAACAAAAGAGCAGCGACCGCACGGACCGCGCTATCTGCGCGTCCCCAGGCGCCGCAGCGGCCACCGCCCGCGCTCCTGGCGCGCCGCACGCACGCACGGCCTCCGCCGCGACGCAGCCGCAGCCGCTATCGCCGCCCACAGCCCCGCCCGCGACCGCGCCGTCCGCAGTGCTGCGACTGCACTTGGCATCCGGACGGCGAATGGACGGACGGGTGGCGGGTGGCAGGTCCAAGCGGCCGAAGGGAGGGAAGTGGAACAGGGGGAAGGGAGGGTGGACAAGTGAGAGAAAGACGAAATAGAGATAAAGGAAAAAATGAAAGGAAGAAAAGGGAGCGGGGGCTCAGGGCGTCACTGCAGTGCCTCTGACCGGGAGGTTCTAGATACGAGTCCCGACGGCGAAGGGATTTTCGACACTAGTTTTTCAGCTAGGTCGAATTCAGTCGTTGTCTGGAGGAGAATTCTAGCGACTCTGATCGGTAATTTTCCGTAGTTTCTCCGATCAACACCAGGCGAATGCCGGAGCAGTACTCTAACAAAAGGGCCACGGACCACTTTCCTTCCTCTTCCTCGTTGTATCCTCACCTCTTACACACACACTTACATTAACATGCACTACACTAACACACATGCCAGGAGACCGGTCGGGAACTTAGAACTTGCCCCGGCTGGGGCGGTGCCTTGCTGGTGGGAGATACTTGGTTGGGGAAAACCCATCCAGTGGGGGAAGATTACCGCCACCTCCCTATGAAAAATAGGCACTATGGGAATGATGACTTCAGTTGTTGAGGCGCCCGAATAATTAATCAAGAAAGAAAGAAAGAAAGGAAGAAAATAAATAAAGGAAGAATATAAACAGGAAGGAACGGTGAGGGAGAGATATGAAACGAGGTTGGGAGATGAGGAGGAGTTGGGTGTTGAGGAACGAGAAAAGAAGCAGGTGGCAGTGAGGGTGAGTAAGAGAAGAAGATAAAATAAAAAAAGAGGAGGGAGAGAAGGAAAGTGGAAGAGATCAACAGGGAGGGAAGAGAGAGATATGAAAACAGGTGGGAAGAAGGAGGGCGCTAAAAAGGAAAGAAGATGAGAGTGGGAGTGACGGGAGGAAGATGATAGAAGAAGAATGCGAGTGGGAAGGGAAGAGAGAAGAGGAAGGAAACGGAAGGCACGTGGAGTGAATGAGAAGGAAGGAGGTGAGTTAGAAGAAAGAAAAGAGAGATATAAGATAAGACACGGAGTGGAAGGTGGCGGCTAGAGGAGAGGAGACGAAGAGAGGAGAGGAGGAATGGAAAAGAGAGGAGGAAACAGGTAGAATAACTAGAAAGACGTAGAGAAATCGGAGAAAGAGAGGGAGAGAAACAGACACAGAGGGAGAGAGAGAGATTTTTTCTGTCTCCCTCTCTTTAACAGATAAGAACTTGTGGAAGAAGAGAGACGGGGAGGGTTGGGTGGCGGTATGTTTATGGGCGACTGTGGGGGCAGGCGCTTCAGTTGCTGGGGGTTGGGGATTCTGGGCGGGCGGGCGGGCGGTAGCGCCGTGGCGCACGCGAGTGCGGCCGCGTGCCTGGGACCCCGCCAGATTCCATCGCGCACGCACGAAATCGCAGCCCTGCGTTGGGATGCGCCAAGAGAAGCAGCTGCTCTCTCGCACAAGAAGACGCGAAGCAGCCGATAGGAAAGGTCTTCATAATAAAACCCCGTGCTGCTTCTTCTACTGCAGCAACCCTACAGCCCACACACTAAGATTATATCTCAGACTATAATACCAGGAAATAACCCTCTAACTATTCATATATAAATTTATCATATAATTTTTGGTGAACATTTTTAATTTGATTTATTTAATCAAAGAACAGTAAAATCTTTATGTGACAAACGGGGGAGAAGTACCATCTACTCATATTTTCTTGAACTGAAGAGTATCTTCCAACATTTTAATTATAAATAGTTGAATGATGAGAAAAAGTTTCAAAAAAGCGAGGATAGCAACTTTTGTACACTAGACATTTTTGCTCCCGAGTTGTAAAAAACATATTAGCATCGGTAAGCAAACTGCAGATTTGATTTTTTTAATATTGCTAAGAAAATAGTAGTTCATACTCTCTGCTTCTTTCCTCCCTCAACTAGCAAACGGAGAGCTAAATAAAACGTGTACATAGTGAAGCTACATTTATTTGCTTGACCTAGGCTTCTCTGAAGTTCTGCTCTTTTCATTTTCATCTTGCAGTTTGGTATACTATAGTCATTCCTTCCAAAAATGTCATAACCAATTCAACCATTCATTACTTATAGTAAAACCTTCACCGTAAAAAACAATGGAATATTATAAATCATATGTGAATATTTCATTCCTTCTCCGAACCCATGAATTACGAATGTTTAGTAAAAATGTACTTTTGTGGCAGGCAGAATTACCACGTTTTCTACGAAGCGCAAATTTACTCTGAGTTGATACTTGTTAAGTTTCAATTTATTCTTTGTGTTATATTTGTAAAAGTCACGACCTACAGTTTTTTCATGTACTGCCTCCTAACCAGCAAACCGTTGCAGTCGTTTAGTCTCACTTGCTGTGATAACTGATGACCCGTTATGCCTTGATAAGGGTACAGTGCTGGAAAATTTTTATTTTATTTTATTTTATTTATTTTACGTCAAAAAACAGTTAAAAACTGCGTATGACGTGCTATGGGGAAAAGTGAATTGTGTGCACATTTTCAAAATTCTGTGATCCCTACACTAAGTCATATACTACTTAAATTTTGAATTTTGAAAAGGAGAAAACAAAACAAAAAATCTCCCATGTAATAAAATCTATTTTCAAGGATAAATAAGCAATAAATTTTGAATTTTGATAGATACTTAAGCGCCGTACACTGAAATGTTTGTATATTATTCAAATTTTTCTCAACATCGAACACTACAAAATGAAAATTGTGGCTTCGTGATTTTTTGTTCTAAAGCATTAGATCATTACACGCTTATGCGGCGGCGATGGTGTAACGGTTAGCGTATCGGGCTGTTATACCCAAGTTCGTACGCCTTCCTTCGGAGGGGAAGAAAAGCCGGCTGTCCCATGTTAGTAGATTTACTGCATGCAAAAGAACCTCAAGCCTAAATAAAGCCTCTGAGCTAAATTCAAATTGCCTGTTTCGTCGCCCAAGTAATACCTTCCTTCTCCCCTAGTAGATGAAAGGAGCATAACGAAATTTACATGGTCAGACGGAAGAGCAGGCCTCATGGACTGAGTCTCGCCACGTAAAATAAGGCATTCATTCATTCATTCATATACTTCAATTTGCTTTCTTTGAGTCTATCTAATCCGTCGTAGTGGTTTTGAAACTTTTGTACTCCATTTACCATCTGCCCATCAAAGAAGATCTTTTGTTCAAAAATGTTTCTCTTGGAGGTATCATCAAAATCATGTCTGTATTAGCAGGTGTATCATATAAAATAGGAGAGTTATAATAGAATTACTATTTTATCAATAAATGCAATAGCAAATTTTATAGGATTACTAGTTGTGTGAGAATGCAAATAATCGACATTAAACTTGTTAATAAAATATTAATGACAATATACAGTAGCTTTCTTTCATAAAGCTGCTCTCTTTAACTCACTCATGTTTTCCTAATTTTTTTGGCAACATCCGCGCATTGGTGTAAGAGACGAGCACATCCAACCGAGCACTTGCATTGCTCTGTGAGTCTTTACTGACGTTCTGTGAGAGCTGCTGTTATTTAGAGAGTGTTTCGTTTCCGACTGCCATGCTCGAGAACCCAACAGAGCAATTAAGTCAGCTCATTAATCACAATGTCACAAATGAATGAGGTATCTTCTCCTGGCTTCTAGCACAGTGGACTGAAAGACGTAGTCTTTTTCATTCCTTTTCTTCACGTCCACTGCATTAAAATTACCTCATTTCACTTTTAAAACATTGATGATCAGCAAGAAAATGTATTTTATAGCATCCCACAACTACTTTAATCCTCCCTTGTTTTGTTCAAGTTTGTACAAGAATGTACGTTGAAAATCTAAAAAAAAAAAAAAAAAAAAAAAAAAAAAAAAATGGATACAACCATTTTTTGCAAGAACATAGTCTATAACAGGATAATAGAAGGATTGATTGGGTGAATGGACGGATGGGAATGTGAACTGAATAGACGTGAAATATTTAGTGCACAGCTCCTTTCGTTTTATTTTTAAGGCTGTAGTATCCGGTTTAGTGACTGGCGGAAGTTGCGGAAATGAGGTTCACAGGGCTCGAAAATCGTGGAGCAGGTAATATGGCATTTCATTACAAACTTGCTCTTAAACTGGCATCGTTCGCGTGTTTATTTACCGTCCACTGAGTCAGCCACGCCCCCTCCGACAGCTCCCTGCCCCCGCTTAGGCCAGTACACTTGCCTCCCCCGCTCACCACGTCCCGCCTGCTCCGCATCTGCCAGCCTCACCGTTTTCGGCCATCCCTCCCGGTTCCGCCTTTCAGCCAACCATGTCCGCCCCGCCCACTTCGCTGTTCTATCCAGACCCGCCCAACCCCGTCTCATGTTGTTCGTCAACACCCGTTGGCAATGTCGGCAACAAGTTCCGCTACATGTTGCATGCTTCCAGTAACCATTTTAGAGTCTTGGTAGTTACATTTTAGTACCGTGAATCTGTTTTCTTTTCTTTGGTTCCCAAAAATGTCCATGCAAAATATGGAAGCAGTCTTTTTAAAGGATGAAATATTCTACAGGAACAAATGCACGTACACTCATAATCACACATTCACCTACATATTTATTTTTTAAGATTTATTTAATGCTGGATTTTTCCTGCCTACAGGCCTAAATAATTGTGCTCGTTTTGCATATATGAACAATCAACAACTGCGTTAGGAACAGTTGGCGTTCTTCAGAACTTAGAAATATCGATCGGGGAAAACGTCTCGTAAGCAGGTCGTGCTAGATGGATTATTTCGTGATTCCGAGTGCGTCAACTGCTATTGTCAAAAGTCCCATAAGTGTAGTGCATACTTTCTCACGAGAGGGGGCAGTGATCCTTCCTCGTAAGAACGGCGCCGACCTGCATATCGACGGGCGGGGATTTCCACAGCTTGGTATCTCTCAATAGCGGGGCACCGCCTTAGTCGGGCCACATTCTAAGCTCACGACTAGTCTCCCAACATGTGAGATAATGTAGTGCATAAGAGGGTTAAGTGTGTGTACGTAAGAAGTGAGATTTAGGACAAGAAAGAAGAAGGAAAGATCTCGCGCAGTCCGTTGCCCGTTTATTAGAGTACTGCTCCGGTATTCGCCTGATGGTAATTGTCGAAACTACCGCACGTTGATAGGAGAAGCCGATCGGTAGATTTCTCCTCCAAACAGCAGTTGAATTCGACACAGCTATCTAGCTAGTGTTAACAATCCTATAAGCAGGTCTTGGGTTATAGAAAAGTGCAACATAAAATTGGAGATTAACGCTCTGTGCGCATCCCAAGCTTCAATCATCTTACATTTCTAAGCATTCCGCTTCGATGAGAGTTAATAGCTGTAATATTTAAAACGAGGGGTTTTTGCTTGAAAATAAATTTTAGTTTTCTACTAAACCAAGTTTTGCATTTTTTTTCCTTAAATGAATGATTGGACAACTAGATGTATTATCACTAGACATCGGATGTTTAGGGAAATGCCTATTTTTTTTTTCTAGAGAACTTATTTAAAGGCTGATAATATATGTCCACGAATCATGACAAATGATGACATATGACGAAGTTTTATAATGCTTATTTTTGCTTATTTTAGCATAAATGCCTATTTTTTGCATAAATGCCTTTTTAGGACTTTTTTTGCCTTTTATTTATTATATTTATATACAACGCTAAGATATTGGAAAATCGGCGATGGTCAACGTGACCATTCATTACGAAACCTTCAATTCACTTCTTGAAATTTAAAATTACAAGAGAATTCCTAAAAGTATACCAACTGATTTTTCTCCATTTTCCTATTTCATGAATACCAGTCATGATCTGAGAACATGGACGATTGACAATACACCAAGGGAATCGAAATTTTAAGTGGAAATAAATATAAATTCCCAGGTTTCAGTGTTGCTAGTGTTGGACTGCTAAAATATGGCAGTCACATCGTTCAGATATCCTTCTCCGCATTCAAACTGATTTTGTCTCCCAGTCATCGCAAATTTGAAATTGTGATCCTTGAAACATTACTGGTAATATGTAAATATTATTAAGAATAAAATGTAGAAGAGTTGTAAATATGTAAATCTAGTTTTACATTAAATATACGAACTGGTTTTGTCCATTTAAGTTTACAAAATAATATAGACAAGAATTACAATTTTTCCATTTTATTGTGTATGTAACTTATGAGAATGCCTTTTTTCTCCTTATTCTTAACTTTTTCAGTGCCTTTTTAGGCGCCTAAAAGACGATTTTTTAGTGCCTAAACATCCGATGTCTAATTATCACTGTTCTTGTTAATTGATTTTATACGTAAACACTAAATGTTAATAATATAATAAAATTAACAGAAAGAACGCTTACCTGCCGTTATTTGTCAATCACGTAATTTTTAAGACCATCTGCAATACAATTTTAGTTGGTCATGTTCAATTTTTTGGCGAGTTGGAATCGAAAGTAGATGTAGTGATATTTTTAATTTCGAAGATTGATAGTATTTAACTGTAAAGATTAGTGAGTAAATAAATGCAAATGTGGGACACGTGTCCCTTCACAAAAGAAATCAGTGATAATGCGATAAACTACGTTTATATTTATGGCAGAATATCCTCAAATAGTCCAGTTTAACATTCATAAACAGATATTGTAATGTAAAACATTTCAATAACATTTTGAGAAACTAAAAGTGAGTAATTGTTCCAAAACAAGATGGACAGTGGTCAAGAAGTGAACAGCTAGTGATGGTAGAATAATAAGTAGTTAGTAAATAATAAGTGGACAATAATACGGCCAATAACCAATTACATTTGTGGTCAATATGAATATGGTCAATGAATAAAGTGAACAGAGGTCAATAATATAGACAGTAAACAATTCGCTTTGATTAAACGCTCTCCAGGACTAGCGTAACTGAAAGCTGTTACAATTTTGAGCCACCCCACTATTTAAGTGGGTAGCCTCGCCCAACACTGGGACAATGACTTTGTTGTTGTTGTTGTTGTTGTTGTTGTTGTTGTTGTTGTTGTTCTCAAATTCGTAAACCAGCATCGTTTCAGTTTTGAAGAATAAGTACTGAACAACGTAAAACAATTTTTTGAGTTTTTCGATGATTCTTTTCGTGCATGTAAAGTACTTTTCAGTTATAACTTTTCTATATCTCTCGCATTTGTGCGATGTTATCGCAAGGGTTCAGCTACTATTTGTTTAATGTTGTTTTCATGTTGTATGAACAGACACTGTCTCTGTCCCTCAGGCATTGTTGACCTCCGTTTGGCGTACAGAGTTATCGCAGTCAATAATTTAATCGATTTTTGGCCGAAGGTATTGTTTCCAGGAGAAGAAGGAAGATTAGAGATGTTTTTGGCTAATAGGTACATTAATTGTCAAGAGACTAAATTTAAAAATCCTTCAGAATTATATTAACGGAGAGTCTCTGTCCCCACAGGCATTGTTGACCTGTGTTTGGGGTACAGAGTTATCGCATTCAACTGATTGATTGAATTTTTCGAAAGCCAAAATGTGGTTCAAGAGGAAGATAGAAGTTTAGAGAAGACGATTTAGCTAGTGTGTATGTTAACAGTCAAGAGATTCAATTTAAAAATCTTTCGGAATTACATTAACGGACAGCCTCTGTCTCCACAGACATTGTCGAACTGTGTTTGGCGTACAGAGTTATCGCTTTCAACATATTGATTGAATTTTTAGAATGTCAAATGTACTGGTTAGGAGGAAGATTGAAGATTAGAGAAGACGATTTAGCTCGTGTGTATGTTAATAGTCAAGAGATTCAGTTTAAAAATCTTTCGGAATTACATTAACGGACAGACTCTGTCCCCACTGGCATTATTGACCCGTGTTTGGCGTACACAGTTATCGCTTTCAATTGTTTGAATTTTTCGAAAGCCAAATGTAGTGGTTCAGTAGAAAGATTGAAGATTAGATAGACGAGTTAACTAGTGTGTATGTTAATAGTCAAGAGATTCAGTTTAAAAATTTTTCAGAATCATATTAACGTACAGACTCTGTCCCCACAGGCATTGTTGACCAGTGTTTGGCCTACAGAGTTACTGCGGCGCGGCCAATTTTCCAGCGGGCGGACGCAACGCACGAGCAGCCTCGGGCGGCCCTGTGGTCTTTGACAGCTCGCGCATTAAATTAATATATAATTGGATTAAACACGAGGTCTAGTGGGATGGTTTTTGTATCAGCGCGCCGCAACACGCTCTCATGTTGAGCGGGTTTTATGTACTCCGTTGTATTATAATGCGCATTGATGATGGGATCATTATCGCGAAGAATGTAGTGTGGCGGAGAGTAGAATAGCTGGGACATGTATGCACAAAACGCTTCACTCGGGATGCGGGAAAGTTATCATCTTGGTGATTGTTCTAGACAAGCAATTATACAGGATAATGGGTTGTGATGAATTGCTAGAAGAATGTGTAACAGCTTATAGTTTGGAGTGACATCAAATCATTGTATCTCGACAGCCGTCAGAAAACTCCCTGGTTTTTGTGAAAGAGTACATTTAATGAAATGGCCATTAGTTTTGAAACAAAATTGAATTTGTCATAAATATTACTTCCTCTATGAGTTCAGTGAGAAATAATGACCTGTAAACCACTCAACTCGCTAATAAACTTGAAATAAAATTTGCTCATGGTAAGTCACAAGTGGGTACAATTTTGACTTATGTACGTGAAATAAACGTGCAGTAACGGAAGCATGGCCTAAGCATGCATATACCATTGAGACCTGTACTTTTTGAGAGGGTCTGTTTCAAGTGCTTCATTCTTGAAAGGTTCAAATTTTTTTAACTTTAAAACGTTTAGTCACATCTATATAGAATTATTGAAAGTAAACCTATACTAGGTACAAATCATCTTACCTTAGTATACACTTGTTTAATCTTTCAAATAACATTACTGAAAGAGAGTAAGACGTTAGTTAATAAACAAAAAAAGACGTTGGTTATATTAAATATACAATTTAGTTAATAAAATAAATATTGTTTATGCGTTATTGTTAAAATGCATATTGTTTCATTTGTATAATTGCTCTTGGGGGCAATTATCTGATCACAATTTTCACATCTGATCACAAACACAATTTTCATTTACTTCAAATCAAATAAGAAGGAATGAACCGCACGGGTACTACCGGTTCGATGGTTAACATCAAATGCTACCCTAGCACCACAATGCTGTAGCTTGGGTGACGAAAGACTTAAATCGTATATAACAAGTAAGTCATTATGATACAGAATTGTTTATGAATGAGTGCCGCATTCCATTTTATGCACAATAGTTTGCTCGTAGCGACCCTTTAATATCCATATGCTTCGGATTTTTTACTTTTACTCTCATAATATATTGCGACGGCGCTGTCTTCGACCGCACATTGGGTGAGCCCGATTTAATGTAAATTTGCTCCCCTCTTACCTGAGTCAATGTGCCGGCTAGCTCAGGAGGCGGTCAGAACCTGAAATAGGGGTGGTGGATGGACGTAGCTACTTTTCGAAATGAGAATAAAAGATTATAAAAGAACATTAAATTTAAAATAAATAAAAAAGAATTTAGAATAGAATTACCCAAATTACTAAAAATGTTTGCTAACAGCCTGCGCATGAGCGCAGTGGTGCTACTTTCCCTTCCCTAACCCTTATTTCTAAGTACAAAAATTAATACAATAGAATTTTATAAATTAAGATTACAGTAAATAAAACAATTGAAGATGATCATTAATTAGGAATAGGCCAATGCGCGCCCAATGCTTCCTGAGAATTATTCTAATTTTAATTAAACAAGAGTTTGTTATTAATATTGCCTGAGGGGCGTTGTTGAAGGCTGTGGCTCGGCGCTTTTTGATATCACTATTTAGTTGCAGACGAACGCGCTGCCAGCTGTGAAGATTCACTTTCTTCGGTAGTGGTTCCTTTTCGTCCGGAGGGTGGGGTCAGGACGCTCCCCTGAGTTGATCCTTTGCTGGCGCAGGCCATGGGTCGCCGTCCGCCCTCCAGCTCGACAGCCGTAACGTAGCGAAATCGCGACAGCTCAGCTTCCAATTGTGAGACGGACCGCGTGATATTTATCGGTTAATAACATTCCCGATTTAATCGAAATTACGCCACGTAATTAAGAAAAACGTGCAATACTAGTGCGACCGGGTAGAGAGAATAATTACATCGGCGCATAGCAGAGTGTTCGAAGGTTAACGAAACAAACTCTTCTAAAAATCAAATTAAGAACTTTGTGGTCATGAAACTCAAAACTTTGTGGGCAATAGTCCCAAACAAGATACTCGGGCACTCGCTCGTCTCTCTCCAGTCGACTAACGTCGTGGGCAACAGCCCGACCGATTCTCTATCGAGCACCCGCCCGAACGCATTGATGCCCGAGAGTATCTCCTTGACCGGTGCTATTGCCCCAGGCCTGTGTTCTCCTCTCTTCTAATCCAAAAGTTCGAGAAAAGTTGTTAAAATTTTGAAAAAGGTTGTGTGATTGGCCAGAGCTTCCTACGACTAAATTCTCCGCCAATCGGTCAGGACGTCTTATAGTTAATCTGAGTGGAAAAGTGAGAAAATGTTCAAACAGCGAGTTTGCTGTGATTGTTGAATAAATACATTAACTCTCTACTCGTACAGCACTTGGTGTAAATAAACTTACTGTGGGCCGCGAATTTCTTCAAAATCCTCAGAGAGAGATCGCGGCCGTAGGGGTGAGTTAGCAAAATAAACCCCTCCTTCTTCTTCGTCCACCGTGACGCAGAAAGTCGCAGCTGCGCGTAGCTAATACCCTTCGCCCAGGAACCGGCGCAAACATGCTCGAACACGTATTTTGCGACGCAGCTTTTAAAAGGAAGTTATACCTGTTTAAAGATGAGATAATCGGTATCGTCACAATATCAATTTTGAATGGTTTGAAGGGAATGCACTCCTAAACATCAAACTTTTACTTTTTATATTCCATTCTAACATGCATTTACAAACTAATATATTACATACTACATAGTTAATACTTTATTGACATAGTTTTTCGAATATATATATATATAGAATATAATATATATATATATATTATATATATATTATAATATATATATATAGGGGCGTTGTTGAAGGCTGTGGCTCGGCGCTTGATTGATATCACTACGCAGAACTATGGATAGACTACAAACGTGATAAGCTACGAGTTTGCGTTTTACCTGTTTAAAGATGTAATCGGTAGACAATATGAATGGTTTGTGCGGTTAGTAAAATGTATAACTCATTACAACATGAAAATCTCTTTATAAAAACGATTTCGCAACACTGTCTCTCAAAAAAAACTCATTCGGTCAAAATTTTTAAAAACAAAATCTCCCACCTGCCGCACATTACATTCAATTGTCTTCACTTGTCAACCACACATGCTCGTCGTGTATCGCATCTAGACATTCTGAGCTGTGACAATTGACGAGCAGCTCGCAAAAACGAGAGATACAACCGCTGGTTTGCGACTTTTGCAAAAATCTCGGTATAGTCCCATGGTCTATAATTTCATTGAAACAGTTATTCCAACAATAATTACAAAAATTAATTTATGCAAAGTGGTACGTGATGAGAAAGAAGAAAATGAAAAGATGAGAGAATTTTTGAAAAAAAAAAATCAATTGAAAAAGACATTGAAATTGGCACGTGGCCTCAAGTTAGACTTAACGGAAAGAGGGTGATAAAATTATGATAATCAAGATCAAGAAGAAGAATGTTAAGAGGAGGAAATTACATAATTTTATATTATAATTATATGCTTATTCTGTTCTTGAAAAGCTAAATTGTATTAAATCTTCTTCAAACATCTTGAAATAATATTTTCTTTATAAATTTCTTCTTGATGAATAGCTTTCCTCCTTTTATTGGGTTCCCATTCAAGTAGTTTTTATTAAATTTTAATGTTTTTTGTGTTTCAGACAAGACATTTCTAATCTGTCAAATATTGTGATTACTTTATTGTTGACATGAGTCACTTTTGTGTGTATATATATATATATATATATATATATATATATATATATATATATATATATATACACGCACAACTGGATAGACTAGTTTGAAACGTGATAAACGAGATAATATGGTTTGTGTAGGTTAGAAAATGTTTCGATACAATTAATTCTATACTCTTCGTTGTGCTACTTTAGTTTCTTGACAGTACACGCACGAAACAATCTTAGAACCTTATATTCTTCAATAATACAAATATTTTATTAATAATTTCTTTTAAGAATATACACTAAGGTGACAAAAGTTATGAGTCATCCTAATACCGTGTCGGACTTCATATTGCTCGGCGAAATGCAGCAACTCGACGTGGCACGGAACCAACAAGTCGTTGAAGTGCACTGCAGAAATAGTGAGCCATACTACCTCCTTAGCCGATCATATTTACGAAAGTATTGCCTGTGCAAGATTTTGTGCACGAGCTGACCTTCGGATTACGTCCCCATAAATATTCGATGGAATTCATATCGCGCAATCTAGGTGGCCAAAGTATTCGCTCGAATTGTCGGGAATGTTCTTTAAAGCAATCAAGAATAATTGAGGCCCAGTGACATTGCGCATTTTCATCCATAAACATTTCATCATTGTTTGGAAACATGAACTTCATGAATGGCAGCAAATGGTCTCCAACTAGTTGAACATAACCATTTCCAGTGAACGATCGGTTAAGGTGAACCAGAGGACCATTCCATGTAAAAACAGCCCACATCAATACTGGGTAAGCTCCATAAGGAGCCACCACCAGCTTCCACAGTGAGTGTCTTGTTGACAACTTGGGTTCATGGCTTCGTGGGTTTTGCGGCACACTCGAGTCATACCATCAGCTCTTACCAGTTGAAATCGGAAATCATTTGACCAAGCCACCTTTACCAGTCGTCTAGGGTCCAATCGATATGATCACGAGCTCCGGGGAGGCCCTTCAGGCGAAGTCGTGCTGTTAACAAAAGCACTTGAGTGGAACTTCTGCTGTCGAAGCCCAATAAAGCCAAATTTCTCTGCACTGTCCTAACGGATACCACGATACGGGATGTCCGTTCTTCGTATGTCCCACATTGATTTCTACGGTTATTTCACGTAGTTACTTGTCTGGAAGCACAGGCAAACATCGCTGCTCTCGGTCATTAAGTGAAGACAGTCGGCCATAGCGTTGTCCGTGGTGAGAGGTTATATCTGTAAGTATGTATTCTCGATACACTCTTGACATTTCGCATCTCGGTTCATTGAATTCCATACTTCCGAAATGGAATGACATATGCGTCTTGCTGCAACTATCATTCCGCGTTCAGTCTGTTAATTCCAGTCGTGCGGCGATGAGCACGACAGAAACAATTTCACATGAATTACTTAAGTAGAAATAAAAGCTTAGCCAAAGTACTGCTCTTTTATATCTTTTGTACGCGATACAGCTGCCATCTGTATCTTTGCAAATTGCTATCCCAAGACTTTTTTCACCTCAGTATACATTAGGTACGCACGGGCAGTAGCCTACCAACGTCAGAAACTACTTCTCAAAGTGGTGATTATATAATATAGTTATCCCATAATTAAGGCCTTGAACACACTATAAATGAGTCGATTAAATAACTGAAAACATGAGTTACTGGCGAGATGGATTGGTGAATTCCAACGTTTGTAGTGATGTGTCTTGCATTCCTCAATTGGGTTACTGTGTCTCTCCACCAGCATCACTGAAGAATTTTCCTTTTGATAAATTAAGACTTGGAAGACAGATTGAGATCTGTCTAGCCTGAGGCTCTTGCATCTCTCTTCGCATGGGCAAGACGCCGACTTAGAGTGATGTGGAAAAGGACTCGGAATTCAAGGGAGAAATGTTTTATAGAATTCTATTAGAAATATTCTATTAATATTTTATTTATACTTTTAAGTGGTAGGAATATCCTTCTTTCTTCTAACGCTACACTATTGCTCTGATGAATCCAGAACATTTGTTCTTAAGAAGGAATCCCATAATTTCTAGTGAAGAATCGTGTGAATCATCACTGTTGTCGATACGCGACCCTGATTAAAAAAAAAATCATTTAAGCTAGAAACATTATTTTGAGATGAAATACTCGACATAAATCTTTGCAGAAATCATAAACGATAAAATTCGTTAAAGATAAATATTTTTGGTATTTTCGTGCTTCGCTAATTTTTATGACTATTTTCATAGAATTTTAGATGTGAGAGAGGAAAAAAGCAAGCCAGGAACTGAAGCGGAGAGTATTGAATTCTGGTCGTCAAATAAAGAGAATTCAAAGTTATTCATCCGAACAGTTGTTATATTACAGTATCTCATCACAGTAAACTGGCGAAGCTCCTGGCGATTATCAGCATTTTGGAATAGTTATTAACGTCACTAAGCCGATTTAGAGCAAATAATAAACGAGGTTGAAATCTCTAAATTTAAACATTCGGACAGGTTTATAATTTCCAGAGACTTATTTGTTTTATCGGTCGTGAATTGTTCAATACGTTTTCAAAATGCCACCTTCGTGACAGAAACACGTGTATAATAAAAGTACGTTTACACTGAATGAAGGTGCTCTTACGCTATATTTCGCTTCAAATCATTCATTTTCTCGTAGTTAATAAATACTTTTATTTTTTACTGACACGTTATTGCTTGTAATAGCCTTCGATCTGGGAGCTCGATGTTGTATGATGCTACATGTTCTCTTATGGAAAGAAGTATGAATTATGGGGAGGATATATGAAAAGACACACCGAGTCCAGTTAACATTTATTTAATTCGTAAATAAGTAAATATAAATCATTAAAATTTGGTAAAAAATAAAATCTAATGTGTACCACGAGCGTTAACTGGTTATAATGAATGAAAAAATGCTCTTGGGCTTTTTGTCGCCATTCGATCATTAGAACCCTAATATTGCCCTTGGTATCGTTATAACCATCGAAGATCACATGAAACCTTAAGGGATAGAGGCCGTTAAGAATGGGTTTTCATTCTCCTATTTGGTTTTGAGTCGATATTACAATGGATAAACAAACAATGTTAAGCTGTTTTATAACTAAGCGAAACATAGTAATTGTTTATTGTGAGGATTTACTGACGCCTTTTTTTCGAGAAGTTGACATGATACTTAAAAGCATTGTGCCGTACCGCGGTTACAATCAATGGCTACCCGGAATCACAGCGTGGATGGATAGACTTTAGCGCGCAGAAGCTGGCAGTTGACGAATTGCAAGCACGTCCGAAGGGAAGTGCAACTCTTTTGCTGACCCGTAAGATAGAGTGCACAAACCTCAAGGCATCGCGACTGTTACCGTACACAATGGTTGACACCAAAAAACTACACAAAAGGTAATGCAAAAACGAATTTCAGTTAAAAGATGTGCGCAATAAATTTTTTATTATTTTTTTATTATTTCTATACACCACCCTAAATCTGTACAGCTAAACAGCTCAAATTTTGCAAGAACACTTTAAGTGTTAGAGCAACCGAAAAACACTCAGGGGGGTTTGCTATTCTAAATTAGTATTACTTCAAATTTTGTCACCTTCCAAGCGGCGTTACTGGAAACGATAAAATACGAAATACATCAATGAGGCGTCGTTGCACTGACACCATTTGGTACTTGGCTGTTCAGGACAAGCCGCGTCACAGGCGGTCGAGCTGTGCCACGTTATCAGTTCTCGTGTGACGGATGCGCTGCCGTTGTAGCTGTTCGCTGATGCTCAGTTGAATGCTCAGTTGCTGATGATTCGTTGAACCGCTCTGGTCATGATGTGGGGCTGGCTCGTGGTGGCTCGACTGACTGTGACGCGGCTCGTCCCGAACAGCCAAGTACCAGTGTTGACAATAGATGCATTCCAGTACAGACAGTAAAAGTAGAGTGTATTTGATGAAAAAAATTTTGAGCAGGAACGGAGGAAGTTGACGTTCTACGCTGAATATTCAATTAAAATACTGAAATGTAACTTACGTTGTAATTCTTCTGTTAATTTTTTGCGTTACCATTTACAGCGTACTATGCGCGTGGGAGCGTTGCTTTCCTGCACACTCCCACACAAAGAAAACAGGAGATAATAGAAATAGGTAAAAGGTAAAGCATATTTCTAATCGCTACTTAGCAACAAGGGACATTATTAGCAATCTGGACCCAAAATATTTGCGTCAAACCCAGATATTAATACAGAAACATACCTCTGCCTAACTTGTAAAAAATCAAAATCAATTTTTTACCCTCTATAAAACACTTTCACAAAAATAATGAAACCGATTTGTTTAGAAACAATTTCTTACACGATATAATCAACAATTAAGAAGATGTACTATTCTTTAATTAAATGCTGAACTTGTTGTAACAAAAAAAAAATTAAAAAAATTTCTCTATTAAAAATTGTTGCATGACGTTCTAGAGATGTCCCTGATAAATTCAACGTGGTATATTTTAATTATTTTTCGGATATACTGGGATACACCAAGATTCAGGGAATTAATTTTCAATGATAAAATTAACATTTAGTGTTGAAATATGGCATCGTTCACATTCAAAGAATGCGCGTTGCTAGGACAACGGATCAACAAGGGTTAATATTCCATGCTCGATATCAGTTCGTTATACAAATGAACAAGGCCCCGGACACATGATGTGCAGAAAATACGAAGAAGGCGTTGGAGGGTCTGATCGTCAGAAAGGAGGCATGAATTCATTCTCTAGAGAAACTTCGTCGTGAGTACACTTAAGCGTTAGTGAGGTGCGATCGAGTTTTGAATGTAGGCTGGGTATTATGTAGATGATAGTAAGCCGAGAATTTGTTTAGTTGAAGGTTTGAGAGCTTGGCCTCGTGTAAATGGTGATATTAAAGGGTAATTGGGAATTTTGATTAATATAGAGGTGGAAGTTGAAATTAAATACACTCCACTTTTTCGAGGAGAGATACATTAATGTATCTTCGTAGATGGAAGAGTTTTCCAATAATTAGATGAATATAGTCAGTTGCGAGTAGGTGTTTCATACGAAACACAGATAGGGAAAGTCGTGACCATGTGTTAGATTTGTGGGAATATTAAATCCAATTATAGCAATTGTTGAGGATATTCTGAAACATTTTTATTATACACGAAAATTGGTTCACCAAGGATTCCGGGGACTTCATTCTGCCAGTCAGCCGAGAAGCCAAAATCAAGATTAAGAACATAATTATGAACGTAAGCTTACGAACTATAATCAAACCCGTACGGAGTTTCATTGTTTAAAGTAAAAGTAAATTCACGTAAATTTGACAGAACTGCCACAAATAATTAGAATAAATGTTAAATTTTTATTATTGAAAAAGGCTGATAATTCATAGTAGTTGCCATCAATCTAAATCCAATTCTATTAATTAATGCGCACGATTGCCGGAAGTTCTATTAATTGATTCCAATTAATAGAACTTCCGGCAATCGTGGTTGTGTGTAGACTCACTAGTCCACATGCAACAGGCAAGGAGTGTATGTTGTATGTCGAACCCACGATTAAAATAGACAGGAAATTCATCAACATAATAAATTAATAATAATCGATTACAAGCAATTGATTTTTTAAATACAATTATCAAAATAGACATGTGCAGTGTCATGAAATTGGTTTGTAACAGAATTCTGAATTGCATAAGCAAATGTTTAGAAAAGAAACAGTTGGAAATGGGTTTTCTAAGTTTTACGAGCGCAATCAATAAAATAGAGGAGTGGCATATATTTTTTGTTATAAGATTATTATATATTAATTAAGAAGTGAAAATAATATCGTTCACCTTGATACATGTGACGTCACGTTTTTCTTTGCGACAAATTTGTTTACTAGTGTTGACAAGTGGAGAAATGAGTTGCAAATATTTTTCTAATGGCGGTATCTGCCACAAGAAAGAACCAAGCATCACGGTAGGTTGGTTAATCATTAGAGTATGCGTATTCTATCATTTAGAAAAAGTGTGACAGTCTCTTAAGACGCTTGATTTGCAATGCGGAGGCATGGACAAACAAATGAAGGTGCATTGGTGAAATGTAATAAATCGCAATTATTCACCTTATCGGAAACGAAGATTAAAATAGACTATGGGGACGGCAACAAATTATATAATGGCAATTTTTGACGATAAAAACATGTCACCAAATATTATACATTGTGAGAAGACCGTCAGATGTTATAAAGAGGTGACGAACAGAACTGTATTTATTTATTAAATAAAAGGAAACCAGTATTTTTAAAATGAACCGCGGGCAATATAATTAATTGGGAAAATTTTGTGGAAATTGTGACAATATCGAGAGGTTTATTGAGTGAATAACATGAATTAAAGTAGAAAAACGAAAGAACATCGTAATGAACAAGTCGTCCTTTGCTTTTAAAGAACAACGTGGTCAGAAGATATAATTTCTAGAGACGCATTCGAGCCGAGTTACGATGAGGGTCGGTGGTTAATCTGCGGACTCTGGAAGTATGTTGGAATTCGAACGTTAAAATGCAGCGGAAAATGGAGGATGTTCCTGTTTACAATTAGTGTGGATTACGATATGGATGGTGGAGATCGATAGGTCGCAGAACTGCAGCAAAGGAAAGTGTAACAAACATTTATTATTCTATTATTTCCAGATTATAACAAGGCCAAGAACGTCATTTTATTTTAAGGTATTGAGAGAACATGGCTATGCATAAATTTATTAAGGATTAAATTAATTGTTGTTTTAACAAATTGACAAAGTGCACTTGCTTAGTGATGAAAATTTCGATTGGTGAAAGCAAAGAAAATTAATTGTAAATATTATTGTTAGGATATCGTGAAAAGGGTTTTACATGTATTTGTTTTTATTTGTTAAATTAGTACAAGTAACGAGAAGATTCTCGCCAACATTTCAGAAAAAGAAAGGAACGAAAATTCAGAATAAATTCAGAATGAAATTATTTGAGTTTAATTAGAAAACTTATGAGTTATTATTTCCAACGGTATTATCCCAGCAAAATACGAATAAGTTTGAATTCATACCTCTTCTCAAAGCAGTAATATTATTATATTCGATTCCCTGTATAAGATCGATTCGCGAACCCACGACTTCAAAGAAATTTGTTAGAGTGGTGCTTTGCAACCCATGGGTAAATAATTACGTACGGGTTTATTTATTTGTGTAATTTCAGGAAGGCCTATTTAGAAGGGGTTGCGGGGATTTATATTTATAACAGATATATAGAAACCATGACAAGAGAGAGTGTTGGACATTTAATAAATGTTACATATTGATAAAAAATTGTTTGTCTCTTTGGACTAAATACTATGAGCACTCATTTACTTGCCGACGATAGTTGCTAATACGAGTGATGTGAGTTTTCACTGACATCAAAACTGCTCAAGAAGTTGAAGCAAATGGCTCGCGATCACTCATCGCAGTTACTCGCATGTTACACTACACTAGACTAAAGCAGACTACCAAAGGCCCTCGCCTTTCTTCGCCATAATTTCTTATAATATTAGTCATTAATATTATTTACAAAATTATAGTAAAACATCGAATTATAATAGGAGATTGGAAAATTATTATGAAACGAGGCCATTACGCTGAATTTGCTTACGCTGAATTTGCTTACCAAACGAATATTGTAATAAGATGTTACAATGCGACTATCCTACTTCTATTATACTTGTAAAAAGTGCATTGTACTTTCATATTCTTGATACGTAATAGCAGGCCTTGTGTTCTTATAAAACTGAACTTACCGACTATAGTTAGTGAGTATACAGTATAGTACAGTGAGCCATATATTATTAGCACACTCGAGTTCTAATAACCCTGATTACGAAATTAATAGCATTTTGGTACAGTTTGACTTTACGCAATGAAAATGGATAAAATGCAATTTAAGGAATGGTTTGCGGCATTGAATAAGGCAATTTTTAATTATGTTGTATACTAATTAAAGTCAAATTTCTACCAGTTATTTTACTCTAATTAGTGCTGGGTTTCTGGCCATTGCCCCACTGTGCGTGTCTGCCTCCTCGGCGAGCATGTGGGTGGCTCATACTTCACAGCTTATCGTTGTACGCTGACGGTGCATGTTCGAGGTCCCGTTTCCACGCGTTTTATTCCCTGCTCCCCCAAACATCGACGCTGCACCCTGATAAATGGCCGAGTGCGCAAGCTACCAGGGGTAACTCTGTATGTGGACGACGCTGAATAGAGAATTTATGTGCCTCTTTGACTACGGTGATACATTGTGTTATGTGAATATTACCTTTGAGGAGGAATTCGTCTGTTAAGAGCTCTAGATATTTGAGAAACGTCTGGTGTCTTATTTCTTGTAAAGTTGCAATGTGGTATTTAAACTCCACCAAAACATGAAACATCAGTTTAAAATGTCTTATATAATTAACTATTTGACAAAATAACGTTTTAAGTATCACATGAAATACAATACGATTTGAACGTATTACAGAATAAAATCATGTTTCTAAACATCTCAGAGTCACTTTTCCAAATAACACAACATGAACTGAACAATAATAATAATAATAATAATAATAATAATAATAATAATAATAATAATAATAATAATAATAATAATAATAATAGTTAAATACAATATAATTATATTATATATTAAACTTAATGAATGTGAAAGAAAATAAATATTGAGGCAAGGCGTATTTACTAGAATATCTCGCGTAATTAATTCACTCCTGTTCATGTCTGTGGATGACATGTAAAATTCCTTTCTGGAGAAGTAAATCGCGCTTCTAAGTTTTTATTCATTAGTATCGATAATTGGAAACACAGATACATAATGACAAACACCACTACTGTTCCAGAGGAGATCAGGACATCTTTACGTTGCATTCGATTGGAAATGAACTGTTATGATGTAACAAAACAGCAACTTCGCGCAATTCTGTCATATCAAAAGAACATTTATTGGTGGATTATAAAATCTATAATGAGGGGAATTCTTTGAAAGAGATGTGCGGAAAAGTACGTATCTTAATACGCTCTTAACCCAGAAAATGCTTCCACAAAACATTTCAAATTGAGATAAGCACCTCAAAATATAGATCAGACAAATACATAATGGATGTTCTGAGAGCTTCCAGTTACTTAGGGTAATAAATAAAGTATCTAAAGCTTAACATTACCATCATTAGTAGAGAGTAAAACACTTCTGTTCTTCACATTACCTGAAACAGAAAAATAACAGAAACTTAATGGATAATAATATTGAAAATGAAATGTTAGTAAAAACTAACCCAACAATGTATTTTACCTAAATGTAGTAATACATATACATAAGAATAATTAATTCAAAAAACCAAAAATTAAATGAGGGTTGGTAGTTATCTTATTGACAATATTGTTCTATAAATACATACACATTGAGTTTCACATTAATGTACATTTCCGATGTTTTGCAAATTGTCGTAACACAGTTTCCGTTATAGTATATTACAGTTTCAAGAAATTAAATGGTGCTATACGCCTAAGAACGGAAATAACGGCGAAGTGTGATGAACGTATTGGAGAAAATAAACGCCAATCTAGGCAGATACATATTCATGTTAGTGAGCTCTTGCCATCAACTACAGATCCTAATCACAGCAATTAAACAATAGTCTAAAATCCATCACTAAATATTTGACAGTAAATTTCTGAATAGTATGTTCATCAATGCAAGTCACTTATCAATATTCACACATACCAAATTGCATTTATTGAACGTGTAAAATTAAAACCTTTGAATGCACATGTATTTGGAATACTACGCTTTTAGCTCTGTGGCTGTGTCTGTTTTTAATGGGCATCGCAGTTACAAAGCAGTGCGGAAACAAATAAAACAATCATTTTTTATAACAAAATATGCTATACAATATTGAGAGATCGATGGTGTGAAGTAAATACAATAAGTAGCCAATGACTTTTCCAAATGGCACCATAGGTACATACATACTTTTCTAGCACTTACCATTTTATTGCAATGTGCAAGACAATGTTTGCTCCAGATAAATGCAATATCTACAAAGGCAGTGAAACAAGTTCTGACAAGGTGCTTGATATTTCTATTTATTTTGAAGCACTTTTTATTATTGAAAATGCATGTAAGTGTGTATGTAATAAATGATGTAGGAAGAAATATTAATACTACAATGCTACGTAATAGTTGTACTCAAATGAACCTGACTTACTGATGCTTTAGTGAAAGTTTGAGTACACAGAATTCTCCAATAGAATTATTGCACGAAAATGTAACGTGAATTCTAATTACTTTCTTTCCATTAATTTGCATTAATCATAAATTAGTAAATAGCCCTAAATAAAATATTTTTAAACGGTAAATATAAACTACATATGTAAAAAATTAAAAAATTCTAATTTTAACAATTCATTTCATTTTTGTTTCGTTGTTGCCTTCCCAAAATACATTTTGACTTCAATAGTGAAAAAAGAGTGTTTGCGGAATATTCCCATTGGAAACTACAACTTCAAGCGGTCGAATATGAAGAGATCGCGTTGAGATCATCCCCGCAGAGTCGTCACGCAGCAGTTGCGGGAGAAACGGAGAGGGACGGTCTATTCGTTGGTCGAGGGGGAAGGGTGCGACGGTGACGAAGACAGATGAGCGTCGCGGCGGGCCTTCGCCATCCATTAGGAAGTTCGCTCATTCTTCCGGCCTCGCGCTACTTCTTCGTCCAACGGGCGACGATTTTTAATAAACCACCGGCGAAGGAGAAAAGTCTAATTCATTGGCTCCGGGGCTGCTCAGTGCGTTCTGGAAAGTGCAACTGGAGTTCAAGAATCAAATTGTAGGTTGATTACATTTTATTTTCTCAAATGCGTAGGGAATATTGCTAAAAATTGTTGACGAGAATTTGGTGGAAATAGATGTTTTGAAGGGCTCTGATAAAAAGATGTTTTTAAAACTTCTCTCCGTCAGTGTAACCATCCACCTTCCTAGTTCTAATCCGAATTAAGAATTTTCTTCGCAATAGTTATTACCCGTAATTCTGGGAATAGAAAACCGATGTTGTAATATTTCAGGGTACTTCAAACGCACTCCCTATGACATTTATGAGAATTTCTTAAAAATGTCTCTTTTTATTTAAATGGAGCAAAGTACACTTACAAAATAGTGTCATTCTTACGATGTAATTACTGCAATTTTATTAAAACCGGTGAAATTTCGAAAATTGTAATTTAAAAAAAATTGCGTTATGTTACAGCAATGTAATTGAAGAGAAATGTTTCTTAATAAAAGATGACTCAAAATTAAATCTTTCAATGATATAAATTCATTCTCAAAAGTGGTGCTATTTTTTTCTTTACATTTTTTGCTCGAATATAGCAAAGTTTGCTGAATAATTTTGCATTAGACTAATGAAACCTCGATTTCGAAATAAGTGCAAGTCCAATTTTTTTACAACATGCTGTAACTATATCATTAAAGATACACATTTATTTCTTAATGCAATCTATCCTACATAATTTGAACTTTAAATAATTTCATTTACATTCTTTTCTCAATTATTAGGAGTTGTCGCACAATTTTGTTACATTGTGACAAAGTTAACATATTTTCGACCTTACCTAACACATAACTGAAATCATGAATTTATATCTTAATGGCAACACTTCTCGAATATCACATCTTTAAATCATTTAGTAAACACCTTTTTCAAAATATGCTTAGATATTTTTAGAGATTTTCTAATTAATTTCTGAGGTGTCAGGTCAAACGAAACATTGCAAATGTATTCATATTGCCATTTAGTGTCATGATTTTCTTTACGAAGAACTTGGACCAGTAATAAGATGAGAAACACTTAACAAAAATCATGATATAAACATTTACGAACACTGGAAGGTTTGCAGTAAGAGGTTTGGTATCATGTTACTGCCGCAAGTTTTTCAATATACGAATTGTTCAATTGCAAAAACTCTTGGTGTCGTCAAAGTTCGGCATTTAAAGGCCTGCAGGGATATACTTTCAAACTTCCGAACAAAAACTTACATTAGGATTTCTATCAGATCGTATCGTATCGGACAGTTATATCCAAGTTCGGGAGTTCGAACCCCATCGAATCCGTGGGTTTTTGAAGGCGAAAAAATCCTTCGCACGTCTTTCTTCGGAGGGGAAGTAAAGACGGCTCTCCCTTGTTGTAGATTTAGTGCATGTAAAATATCCTCAATTCTAATTGAAGTCTCTGAGCAAAATTCAAAACGCATGTTTCGTTACCCGAGCGATACCTTGCTCCGCCCCACGGTGCAATGAGCGTAGCGGAATTTGTGTGGACAGGTGGATGAGTAGGCATCATGCCCTGAGTATCACCAAGGAAGACAAGGCATCATTGAATTGAATATTTGTTCTGCGCAATTGTGGTGAATCTATTACTGTGCATGCAAATAGCCGAAGAAACAGAAAGGCCTGGAAGGTTGGCGGTTGCAGTTACGACGGTGACTTTTGATTCCTGTTTACCGGTCGCAACAACGGCTTAGGTCAATTTTCCCGTAAGTGTAGAGCATATTTTATCGCGGGATGTGGCAGTGATCTCATCCCGCTGGATAGCGAGATCTTAGGGCTTGTCCTCACCTACATGTCTACCTTGCCCCAACCAGGTATCTCCAACCACCGGGGCACTGCCCCAGCCGGGAAGAACTTTAAGCACCCAACTAGTCTCCCAAAATATGCAGTGCAAGTAAATGCTAGTGTAGTGAATGTAATTGTGGTAAGTTAAGGGTGAGGATAAGTCAAGGAAGAGAAAGAAAAGATAGTGTGCGGTCCGCGTTCCGTTTGTTAGGTACTGCTTCAAAATTCGCCTGGTGTTGCTTGGAAAAACCATGGAAAACCACCCATTAAATTCCGCTATAATTCTGCTCCAGACAGGGGCTGAATTCGATCTACCTACAGCTAAAGCCGATCCTGCCATTATCGGGGCTTGAATATAGGACCTCCTAGTCAGAGGCTCTACAGTGATATCTGTTGATGCCCTGAGCCACCTAAGTCGGTGCAATTGTTGTGAATCCATTAATCTGCACGCAAGTGTCAACAAGTAACAGCAGGTCCTGGGAGGGCAAACGGCGACGGCGATGGTTGCGGCCACAACTATGACGATGACTGTGATGGCGACGGCGGTGTCGAAACATTCGTGTCCCTCGCAAACTCGCCTCCACTGGGACTGTTTGTGTAGCCCTCGCGGCGCAGCTTCCGTTGGAAGTTGGAGCGGCCCTGGCCCCAGGCCAGATGCAACCCGCGCACCCTACGGCGCTTTCCGCCTTATCTCATTCCGCCGGCGGGCGGCGTGGGCCCACGATTTGTGAATGCGGGTAGCGGATGGGAAGCACTCATCAAAAGAAGGTATGATATTGGCAGAAATGGGTATAATCCTCATTGTTGCTTGTAATTCTAAATATATCTCAAATGTACTGATGTTTTTTAGTGAATTCGTTCTTTTTTATTGAACTATAGTAAGTATGGAAACAACCCATATTAGGCAACACCTTTGTTATTTATACCCTCTGAAATGTTCGAAAAAATGAAGGAAACTGGAGAAGAAAACACTCCCCAGAATAATTTTATTCATTATTAAAATTGTATTATTGAAGCGAAGATGGTCTTTCTTTCACTCATCAATTCTTCACCCGCCCACCCTTATAATTTTCAATTGACTCCTCTTAAAAAATCTGCAATTCACTATATTATAGAAGGTTAAAGTTATAATATTGTAACTCGCCAATGGTGTTCTGTTGCACGATTTTTCAATATTTTTAAAAATGCTCCAAATTTTTTCTCTAAATTTATTGTAAGAATTGAGTGAAATAACATAAATATGGCAAAGATCCAATTTTCATTGTTACCTTGGAATTTTATTACACTGATTGTAATTATAATAACAATCATTGAACATTTTTACTTTCAGATGATTTGTCAAACAATTTATAGATATTGCATTTTTATACGCTCATTAATATTCAGACCAGGGGAAGTGTCTCAGTGTATCAACTGACGTCACTGCAGTGCCTCGGACCGGGATGTCCTAGGTTAAAGTCACGAAGACGACAGGATTTTCGACACGAGCTTGTCAGCTAAAACGAATTCAGTAGCCCTCTGGAGAAAAATTCTAGCGCCCGGCTGCTGTGATTGCTAGTTGTGTGGTTTCTTCAATCAACACTAGGTGAATGCCGGGACAATATCCTAACAAACGGGCCACGGGCCACACGCGTTCTTTCCTTCCTCTTCCTTGTTCTATCCTCACCCCTTACACACACACACACTCACTAACTTGCACTTCATTACCACACATGCCGAAACCGGTCGGGGGTTTAGAGCCAGTTCCGGCTGGGGCGGTGCCCCGCTGGTGGGAAACACCTGGTCGAGAAAAACCCCGCTAGTGGACGGTAAGTCGGCGCCGGATCTCGCCATCCAGCAGGGAAAGATCACCGCCATCTTCCGATGAAAAAAACAACCACTACACTTACGAGACTAATGACCTTGGTAATTGACGCGCCCGGAATCACTAATAAACAACACCTAATATTCAGATAGAAAAAACACTCAATATCCCAATTTAAGTTAACCGGTACCTTTACTGCACTAACGTATGACTTAAAATATAAATGTGCTCACACGTGTGGTCGCGCACACCAGGACACGTGGTTTGAAATTCGTAGGGCGACTGCAACTTACCCAACAAATCCACAAGAACAATAATTGACAAATAAACGTTTGTTCTAACAATGATACCGGGAGCGGTAGCTCAGTGCATCAACTGATGTAACTGCAGCGCCTCTGACCCGGAGATCGTAGGTTCGAGTCCTGACGGCGGCAGGATTTTCGACACTAGCTTTCCAGCTAGGTCGAATTCAGTCGCTATCTGGAGGAGAATTCTAGCGGCCGGCTGCTCTGATCGGTAGTTTTCCGTGGTTTCTCCGATCAACACCAGGCGAATGCCGGAGCAGTACCCTACCAAACGGGCCACGGACCGCGCGCGATCTGTCCTTCCTCTTCCTTGTCCTATCCTCTCCCCTTACACACACACTTACACTAACATGCACTACACTACCACATATCCCGGGAGACCGGTCGGGAGCTTAGAGCTTGTCCCGGCTGGGGCGGTGCCCCGCTGGTGGGAGGGTCCTGATTAGGGGGAAACCCCACTAGCCGACGGTAGGTCGGCGCCGGATCTCGCCATCCGGCGGGGGAAGATCACCGCCATCTCCCGAGAAAAAGCATGCACTACACTAACGGGACTAGTGACCATAGCAGTTGACGCGCCCGGAAACACGAAAAATGAATCAATCAATCTAATAATGATGTCCGAAATGATATACTCATCTACTACATCTATACAGTTTTTTTCTATTCGGTGTGACTAAAGTGAAAACTACGGAGCAAATTCGAGAATTAGTCATATTTCGGACTTCAACTGCAACCCACACACAAGTCATCCCAGTATTTTGGTTTATGTAGGACCTAGCAAGCAACAAAAATGAATAATTATTTCGAATGAAGTATGCATTCATTGACTGAAGCCGAGTTTTGAACGCTACTATAAATTGATTCTGTAACCTTATTTCTCCATCAATATCGTTCGTTTAACAGAATTTGAAACTGAACGTATGTATGTGTGTACTTCAGTTTGCCCTTCAACTAATTTGCGTCTCGTTCACATCGTAAGATGCGTCCACACTGAGAAGACGGTAAGCGGAAACACCAGGTGAGACCGACGCTTTAATTTGCTTGTTTGCCAAAAACACTTCAGGAAAGGCCTCTTGAGGATGAAACTAAAAGTCGCAGGTAGTGGCGAGTCTGCAGATAAGGCGTAATGTTAAAACGCGGCGATCCTCTCACAAAGTGAACGCAATTTTCACGCTTGCCAGAGACGCTCCGCATTAATTAAAGTCGACGAAAGCCTCTGTTTCTCTCGCATTTGAGGCGAGAATTTAATTCACTTTCGTCGACTCCTCCAAGCAAGAAACTAATTAACAAAATATGATACTACTTCCCCTCAGACGAACAGACGGGTAATTAATGTTTGTAATCTTTAAGCGTATCGTATTTGAAGACGAATCTTCGTAGTTAGTGAACACAAATTTTAATAACGAACGTCAGGTCGTGTTATGAACAATGTTTTATCAGATTATTTACTTACTTCAATGGCGTTTATTGTTCTCGAGTTAGAAATGAAAAGCTCCCGAACAAAAGCGTTGTGATTGCCGACGCTATATTTTTTGTTTTATAGGATATTAAAATGACCGGTTTCCATTTTTCCCTTTAGAGGAAGAATTCGCCCCGCTTATGTGGCTAGCTTGCAAATGCCCTAGCACATTCACACTAATTTGAGAAGTTCCAATACAACATTTATTACTAGAATAAAAAAAATACTTTTAAAACTTGACACAAAATAAATTGTCAAATATATCAATATGTAGAATATTAATATGTCAATATGTCGAATGTAGCAGCTAAACCAATTATTGAGAAATTGAATTGTGCACTTTTAGGGTGTGCCGTATGCCACTAAGTTTATTTACATCCAGACGCCTGCATTATATTGAATTTAATTTTTTATTGAAAACACTTGGTCAAAATAATAAGTGTAGTGAAACTATATATTGAAATGTTGTCCTTGTAAAATGCATCGCTTCTCAAGAGCAATTTGTGACCGCTGATCCAGTTCTCCCAGTATCATCCGTGATATCGACAAAAGAAAATAATCGAAAGACAACAATGTTGAATGAAGAAATAGACAATGAACAATGAAGAAATAATCCAAAGAAAACAACAAACAATCGAAACAATATCCTACTTTAATTATAGTTTCCGTTCATTGACATAATATTGTATATTGAAATATATATAAACAAATATTTTGTATTTATTGATTTTTTATTCAACATTAAATAAATTGAATAACTCTTCTATCAACGACAATGGCCGCGCCTAACGGAGCACACTCTGACAATAGCTACACAGCAACTCCAGCTGTCGAAATTGGTGGGATAGCACCCCGCTCCCCAGTGCATTGCGAGCCCATTTTTCACGCTCATTACTCTCGTTACAGCGGCCTCGAGATTTTAACGACCCCAAGAGCCTCCCAAACCCCCTTAGACGCGCCGTTGCGGAATGCATTATGGAGGAGATCGCCCCACCCCCACCCCCACCCACCGCCCCGCAGCCATTCAGGTTCCTGCAACCGCGTGGAACCCAATGATAGCAAGGTTTCCTCTCATAAATCGCCAACGATTCTCACGCCAAGAGGCGGGCTGAATGCAAGTGGTAATTATTTGGAAAGTATTGTGGCAATAAATAGTATATTCTTTAACGAGTGTACAATGATAGCTATTATTCATGAGTTGATGTTACGACACGAGCAACGTAAGAGCGAGTGTGTTAATTTTTACGAATGAATAATCGCCATTCTTCCCGCGAGTAGAAGACTATGCCTTCCCTACGACTTTGAAATTGATGTTTTTTTTTTAAAAAAAGGAAAAATTTGAATAGTTTTTAGTTTTTAAAATAATGTTACACTCATTGAACTTTTTACTTCAATAATTAAATATTTTATAACATTAACTACAAATAAGTAAACAAAGCAAGTATTACTATCATAAATAGTCGAGATTTACTTTTTGCAAAAATTAATTTTGAAATTAGAACAATTGCTAATATTTATTATTGAGGGAGTTGACTCTAGGTTTGACCCTACCCACATAACATCTTTATCTACATTACTTCCATACTCCATTACTGCAACTAGAATCCATATTTGTAAATCAAGATGGGTGCCTTAACCTTACAGAACGGGCACAGAGCAATCAATATTCTCTAATATTAACAATCACCAACTAGCATGTTTCGTAGTTCATCTGTCATACGAGAGGTGACACTTGTTGACCTATAATGAATTAAGACGAATGTGATTGATTGACAGTCGTGTGATAATAATATTCTCGCACGGTTTGTGGAATCATTATCATTACTGTGATAAATTTATAAAAGTTCACTATTGCTTATTTTAAAACTGAATTATTAATTTATTAAATTATTAAATTTCCTGCCAATTTTAAGCATGGGTTCGACATACAGCATCAATTCCTTACCTATTGCAGTGTGATTCTACACAGATCCAGGATTCCTGGAAGTTCTATTAATTGGGATCAATTATTATATTGATGGCTACTACTACGAATTATCAGCCTTTTGCAATAATGAAAATGTAATATTTATTATTATTATTATTTATATTATCATTATCATGTATATTCTTATTATTATTTATACATGGCAGTTCCGTCAAATTTACGTGAATTTATTCTCACTTTAAACATTGAAACACCGTACGGGTTTGATTATAGTTCGTAAGCTTGATTGTTGGCTTCTCGGCTGACTGCTATAATGAAGTCCCCGAAATGCTTAGTGAACCAATTTTCGTGTCCTTTCCTAAATAAAAAGGTTTCAGAATATCCTGAACGATTGTTATAATTATATTTAATATTCCCACAAATCTACTACGCGGTCGCGATTTTCCCTATCTGTGTTTCGTATGAAACACTTACTCGTGACTGACTATATTAATCTATTTATTGGAAAATCCTTCCACCTACAAAGCTACCCTGATGTATCTCTCATAGAAAATGGAATCTATTTAATTTCAATTTCCACCATTATATTAATCAAAACTCCCAATTACCATTTAATATCACCATTTACACGAGACCAAACTTCCAAATAAACAATTCCCGGCATATTATAATCTACATAAAACCCAGCGTACGTTGAAAACTCGATCGCACCTCACCAACCACTTACGTGTGCTCACGACTAAGTTTCTCTAGAGAATGAATTTTTTTGCGACCTTTCTGACGATCACGACCATCCAACGCCCCATTTGTATAACAATCTGACATCAAGGATGGAATATTAACCCTTTTTGATGCGTTGTCCTAACAACGTGTCTTCTTTGACTAAAAACGATACTCTATTCAAACCCTAAATGTTGATTTTATCATTAAAAATTAATTCCCAGGCTCTTGGCTTATCACTTTACTGTATCCGACAACGTGCAGGAATGCATACATTCTGGAGAAGTCGTAGAGAATAGTATATTCTTCAACAAGTGCATAATGATGGCTATTACAAGGCTATACTTTCTCTATGATCTTGAAATATTCATAATAGGTTTGGTACAGATTTTGTTTTATTTGAAACTCAAGTGTAAGGATTACCTACATCAAACTCTGTTGTAATATGAGATACATAATAACTCTGAATTTATTTTCTGCGAAAATTAGTGGAGAAAGCAAGCCAAGAAAACGTTCTCGCTAAAAGAATTCACCCTTTGATCCACCATCCACTCCATAAATGTTGGCTATAATATTTTATAATACTTTCTTGATTTTTCTGGCAATAATTGTAGAGTTGTCAAATTTCCTATTTCTGACTGTAACCCATGCCATTCGTAAGTTAAATACACAGCAGAATTAAGTATATTATTAGATGGGTGTAGAGAAATAAAATAGTCTAGGGCGTATATCAAAGAGTTGAAATTGTAAGAATTCGGTGAGATCTCGGAAATTGGAACCTAAATAACTGGAATTTTACAGGAGCTTGAATTTATCTTCATCTTTTGAATTTAAATATTGATGAAATACCTATTTTTAATTAATTGAAAAACTTCTTAACAAATTGTTAACTTGAAATATATTTACTATTGTTTAATTATTAAAATATATAAAAATATTATAGAAACAAAAAACTAATATAAACTGTTGATGCTGATAATTGTCTGTTTGGGTTTTTATAGTGACTTAAAATGAAGGATCGTTATTTTTGTCATTAATGTAAGACGTTCTGAAGACGCTCCAAAATCAAATAGAATTTTTTTTCATGGAATTTCAGGAAGGTTATATTTATCACAACATTGGCAATTTTTTTTTTTTTTAGTTTATTTTTGGTCGCATTAACTACAAGGTCATTAGCGACCGCGTCAAATTACATTATCTGAGTACACAGGTAACATTTATATCTCTAATAATATGTTACATTGCTTTAATAATTTATTTCTACGTTATTACAATATACGCCGTTCACAGAAGTTAACATGTTTTGACCTCAAATTTCTGTTTTAATGCCAATAATTTGACAAAATTTGACCACTTGGTTTTGAAAGTCAGAGGAATATAAAATTGCCCCAATGTCCTGTCCCCGCAAAAGATTTATTCGCTGTAAGGCGAATTTGGGACATGACACAATGATGTGGTCCAGGGTTAGGATACAGCAACAAAGATCACAAGTTCGGGGGGGGGGGATTATTTTGTATTAGGTGAAGGTGGGTCAATTTTGAGTGTCCCATCCGGATTCTTGTGATGATTACTTGCTCTCTTCGGCTTAGTTTTTTGTTGATTATCAATTTATTGTGTTTACTGCTTTGATATTCAGTTACTTTCTTATGGAGGTCACTTCTTTTAAGGGTTGTCCAGATGGAGGGCCATTTTTCTTCCATTAATTTTCCAGCATATTTCGCTAGATCTTGGAGTGTATTCGAGATTGCCAGTACAGTTTTTGGGTTACCTGTTGTGCTTCCACTAACTACTCTGTCTGTTTCCCTCTGCTTTTCTGTTTCTTGATTCATATCCCAAATCAATATTACTTCTTTATTGGCAATTTTTATTCAATTTTTTCAATAAATTTGTTTAAGAGATGCATGGTAAGAGCATTCAAAATTAATATGAATGGCCGTGTTGTCTTGAAAATCACACGTGCCAAGAATACGTTTTTCAAAAAAATTGTTTTGTAGGCAACCCGCTTTGCATTATTGGGAACGATGTAGGCTTTCGTATAGCAGCGTCTCCTGCAATTACCGTCATGCAATATTAGCTGGAACGTTGAGGAGAAGCAGAAGACAAAAAAGAAACAAGAAATCGTTGTTCATGTAATAGAAGAAAATAGAGAATAGAAGAAAATATGTGTATGTACTGCTTACTGTAAATAATGTAAATAATGTTCGTTGTTAAATTAAGTCAGGATGTAAGACAATGTATATTTAGATTAGTTTGTATCTAGTTTGTAAGCTAGGCCATATGTTAGCTATGAAAACAGAATTTAAGAATAAATATTATACTTATAGTAGAAGATATAAGTCAAGAAGATGTAACAGAAGAAATTATAAGTGAAAAAGAAGAATATGTAAGAGACGAAGAAAAAGGGAAGAAGAACAGGAGAAAGAACACGGGCGTAGCAGAAGGAAGTGGTTTTTTCTTAACTCAGCACTGTGTGTTCTGTATTCACTTAACGATTACACACACTTTTATTTGGCTTGTGAAGCCCCTATGCAGCGGGACCGACATACATTATTTTATATTAAGATTACCAGATTTCTTACACTGAATACGCAGATGACATTTAACTTACATAAATAATCATTATTACTAGTAAGATTACCAGATACTTATTTAATTTAAATGTAATGTAAATTAGATTTAACATTTCGTATAGTCATATTTCATGTATTGAGAGGCTTTTATACCGAAAAATGGGGTTAACGGTAAATTGTCTGTCCGTCTCTCCGTCCGTCTCTCCGTCCATTTCTCCGTCTGTCCGTGATCAATACTAATACCTAAACCATTGAGACAATTTCCTTCAAAATTGATTTCGTGCAATTTCTATTGATCCATTAAATAAATATTGTGATTGATCCTTGCTTTTCTTCTTGCTTTTTTGTAACATTTGCACACGTCTAGATATTAAATATTTCTTAAGTCAATTTAAACGTTTTCATTTTTCTTATTTTGAATTCCAATTCAGGGGTTTGCATTACGTTATTTACTTAATGCTTACATTTAAATAAACCTTTTATAATTATTGAATACATTTATTAAAGTATCAAATTTGTATAATGTGCTATCTTCCAGTTTAAAAAGCTCCCTAATTAATTAATATACCTCAATTTTAACTTTATTTCCGTTCTTGGTATCTTTCTACTCTGAGTTGAAAGACGGATGAAACGTGCAGGAGAGCTACTCGATGCCGCTTGATACATTGCTCAGACTACGCGGCTTAACTGAAATTCAAAGCGCGCTTCCAGAGGTAGAAGCGGAGCAGTGTAATACTCACCAACATATGCCACTGAGTAAACATCAGCGCCGTACGCGTAATGCGTTTGCAAGCTTAGCAAGGAGTCTCGTTCATTCCATTACATTTAACATAAAAGGTGGAGGTAAGTGGGATAGAATACTTTTGATCGACAATGCTTGTATTGATTGATTGATTTTTCGTGTTTCCGGGCGCGTCAACTGCTTTGGTCATTAGTCCCGTTAGTATAGTGCATGTTTCTTCTCGGGAGATGGCGGTGATCTTCCCCGCTGGATGGCGAGATCCGGCGCCGACCTACCGTCGGCTAGTGGGGTTTACCCTAACCAGGACTCTCCCACCAGCGGGCACCGCCCCAGTCAGGACAAGCTCTAAGCTCCCGACCGGTCTCCCGGAATATGTGGTAGTGTAGTGCATGTTGTGTGTGTGTAAGGAAGAGGGGATAGGACAAGGAAGAGGAAGGACAGATCGCGCGCGGTCCGTGGCCCGTTTGGTAGGGTACTGCTCCGGCATTCGCCTGGTGTAGATCGGAGAAACCACGTAAAACTACGACAATGCTTGTTTTATAATAATAATTAAAATAATAATAATCATATTAGTGATTTATAATAATAATAATAATAATAATAATAATAATTATTATTATTATTATTCTTTTTATTTCCCTAATTCACGACTAATGATGTTACGTGCCAGTCAGATATAAATTTACTACTCTAAGTAGCAATCAGCTGCCGAAGCAGCTGATCTAGTGTTTATTGTTAACCTTACAACACTTTGTACTAAATATGGGCTGCTCCGAATAACGCTTTCTTCATCTTCTCAGTTTCTTGAATGAATTGAAGTTTCGATAAGTTCTTATAAACATATTTCTGATCAAATCCCAAAGCTCTAATATCTATTGGTACAACCTCGTTGGAGTCTCGTCGGCTGATGAAGATTTCCAAACCCTTGTGTTGGGGAGTAACTGTAAGAAGGGACCAGTTTGACAGTTCGGGAAACTGATAGACGTCCTATAGGACTATGGCAAGAGATATTGCAAGTCATTGGCCAGTCAGCTATCTGTAAAGGAACCCAATGAGGTATGAACATAACCTGCAATTATGTTGCCAGCAGTAGCGAAGCAGTAGATATCAGAGCCCTTCCTTGTTTTAGTAATCACTCTATATTTCATACATTTCTCTGCCTCATTAATCGATTATGGCACAGAACATATACAAGTAGATATAATAATAATCATAATAATAATCATAATAATAATCATAATAATAATAATAATAATAATAATAATAATAATAATAATAATAATAATAATAATAATAATTACACGTACTTTGACCTGGACATTTTTTAAGGAAATATATAATACACGTGCTTGCCTCAATACGTGAGCCGCGTAGAACATCATCCACTACCCATGAGGTAAAATCTAGATTGATGGCAGTATCACTCCATAACCATCGGCTGCTGCTAGACAACTTCCTCTCATTCAATGTGAGAGGCACCGCGCGTTTGGTTCGATGACAGTTGAGGACGAATGAGCCACGGGCTGCCGACGTGGCATCAGTTGTCTAACTCCAAGAGGCCAGGAGGCCTTTCCTCGTTCAGACCTGTTATAGTCAACGGTTCGTTTATCCCGTGAGAAACCACCCCTGCCCCGAGTTGGTTTTCTATGCGGAACCTCCATAGAGGGAGTTACCCGGAACACCCCCTTGCACAACTCCATAATGAAGGCGCCTCAACAAACTTCGTCGAAACACCCCGGCGCGCCATCCTTCAGTACGACCGCGCAAACCTCGAAAGATTAATGCGGCGTACCCACCATTCCTCAACTTGGTGCCTTTGTGGGGGGAAACTACCGTGCCCCGCCGGCGCCGCCGCCCCGGTGCGGCCCGGTCGACTGCCCGCTTAACACGGTTACTAAGCGGAGGCGGCGCAGCTCAAGTATCGGCGGCCGGCTCGCGGCGCGCTGTGCAGATAATTAATCCCAATTAAGCCAGTTAGCGACGGCGTGCGAGCTTGTACTGCCGCCGGCGCCGCCGCCGCCGCCGCCGCCGCCGCCGCCGCCGCCGCCGCCGCCGCCGCCGCCGCCGCCGCCGCCGCCGCCGCCGCCGCCGCCGCCGCCGCACCGCCCGGTGCGCTCCGGCCGGGAGGCAACCGATCGCCCTTTGTACTGCGCGCCGCCCCCTCGTTTGCCCGCCTGTTGCCTTACCCCGCGCCTGCGCTCGCGTCCTGTTGCGCCGTTGCCGGCTTCCGAGCTTCCTGCTGGACGGGAGGATGTCCGTTTCGTGGTTGGCGGTACCCGTGTAGGTAATAGTATAGTTTGTTTTCTTCTTAACCCTTAGTTACTCGCGCTGACGTACTTGGTATGCTACTGGAACTGTTATCGTCCTAGGTGTCGGATAACATCAACGCGCGTTCTGACATTGGACCTAACCTCGCAGAAGTCATTCAGATGCATTCTCCTCGATACTCGGTTGCTTAAGATTTCCTGCATATTTTGGGTGATTGCTTTTCCTTTGGAAAGTGTCCGTTGGCGTACTTTCTACGTTGCGCGGGTACCAATGTGAGTTTCCAATTTTCTTTCAATAATCACAGGATTTTTTTATTTATTGGTGTAATTAAACTAATTTATTTTGTTTTACATTAGGAACAATATAGAGACGAATAATTTATCGGAAAAGCTGATAGTATGTGAATTATCAACGAACGACGAAATTTGCGACGCTGCAAATGATTCTGAAAAAGAAGTTGTAGTGGCCGAGAGTGAACATGACACGTGTCCTGAACTTGATTGTGCTAGTGATTAATAATGCAGCGATTTAGAGTGTAGAAATATTTCATTGGCAAGAACAAGGTTACAAAGTGGAATAAAACACAGCTTATCAGCAAATTCACAGATACAGGAAGTCATGAAGATCAACAATAACTACAAAAAAATTAAAAAGTTAATGTCACACTTGCGGAAGAGCAAAAACCTGCTCTACATCAATTATTATTCCACTTACTACTAACCAGTGCTACAAAGTTTCAAGGAAACGAACATATTCTTGAAATCATCAAATACAAACATTGTTCTGACTAATGTGCTAAATTTTATATTATTATTATTATTATTATTATTATTACTATTACTATTATTAATTAAATTTGTAATATGTGTACATCTTAAATATAACTAAATAAACATTATATCCAAATATTATTCAGGTTTTCAACAGTTCATTTTTCTAACAAAATAGGCTTGGCGTACAAAGTATATTATATGATAGGTGCAGTTTATGTCATGTAAACAATGGTATGACATTGCATTTCCCTACAAAAATTGTAATGTCAGATACCATAAACAGTATACATCCAAACGCGTCAATTGTGTTGTAACAAGCTAAAATTCAAAGTACTAAAATTACTCTTAACCAGAGAATCCCTATGTTAAACTACCGAAGTGAATAAATTTATATAAATGTTTACCAGCGCCTTCTACCTCAATAACCAGAATACATGAATGTTATCTAACATGAACACAACAAAATATGTGCCATCCCTTTTCGTTCATTTTTACCCTTCATTCCAACTGTACATAAATCTTCTCATTTTCCGGACGTGTTCCTCTTCCCTTCCCGCGTGTCTTGAGAGCAACGGGCGTTGCTTCTACCGCCGCGCCACGCCCCTCCCGAGAGCCCGTCCGCGCCGCGCCTCGTTTCAGCCGTCGGATGGACGTGCCATTAGGGGGCGCCGCCGCGCCGTCGACCGCGCCCCGTAACGAGGTCCGTCGCAGGCGCGGGAGGCCCATTGCCGGGCGCAGCTCCCGGAGGAAGCGGCTGCGGCTGGGAGCGAACCCACGGCCATCGATCTCCAGCCTTTCCCTTCGCCCTCCACGCGCGACCCTATTGTGTCTGGCTCGGTTTGGCGACGCACCTACTCTTCCCACCCGCACTCTCCTGACTGATCTCTTTTCCACTGCTTTCCCTTGCCTTCTTTTGCACTCTCTCGAACAATCGTCTCTCTTGTATTCCCCCTTCTTTCGGTTTCCTTCCGTTTTTATCTCTTCTCTTTTCTCCTGTTTTCATCGCCTCGTCGACCCACGTTTCCCATCCACTTCACTCTCTCCTTCTAAATCAACTTCTCTTCTATACTCATCTTTTCTTCCCCATGTGCTCTACAAGTCAGTCCACGTCACCTTTCTCTTCCTTCATCTCTTCCGTCCCCATCCGTTCCTTCCGACAGCCAATCTTAATTTCTCTCCTCTCCTCTCTCATTCCGTTATCCACCCTTCTTTCATTCAGTCATCCACCCTTTTTCGCATCCCCTTTTGATTCCTCTTTACCTTTCATCTCCTCTTTACCATTTATCTCTCCCCATCTCTCTCCTCTCCTCTCTCATTCCGTTATCCACCCTTCTTTCATTCAGTCATCCACCCTTTTTCGCATCCCCTTTTGATTCCTCTTTACCTTTCATCTCCTCTTTACCATTTATCTCTCCCCATCTCTTTCCTCTCCAGCTCAGTCCTTTAAAAGCTCTATCCTTCACCGTCCAGTCCTGCTCCATCCCGCCCGCCTGCAGCACACGGTGACCGAGATCCATTCGTCCGAGAGCGGTGGGTCCAGCTTAGGGGCTCTCATCCTTCCCTTCGTAGCTCATCAGCTTTAATAGAAACTTTTCGGAGGGAAATGTCATTAAGAGTTTTTAAGGGTTACTAGCTAGGGATATGGATATTTATTTTAGTATATTCGTACTTTCGTTGATATAAATAATTGATTGGTTTGCGATGGATGTCGCTTATGCCCGCTCCACCACATTTGCCCGCTCGCATTGTAGTCTCTCAGCGCAGATGTATGATGAGATTCAGCGCCAACCTAAACGTCGGCTTGCTGGGGGTTTCCACAGTCAGGTCCTCTCACCAGCGAGGCACCGCCCAACTAGGGAATACTCTCAGCTGACAACTGGTATCCCGATATGTAATATACTTGGGTTTTCGTAACGTGACCGATGACATTAAGTCATTTTTACACCTCCAGCCGTATAAAACGAATCTTTTTCGTTATTTCCTTCTCAACGGGGCTCATGTCCTCAAACATGTGCTGATCTCTGTTATAAAGATTCATTTTATTAAGCAGGAGGTGTAAAAATGACCTAATGTCATCGGCCTCGTTCCGAAAACCCAAGTATAGTATAGTGCATGTAAGTATGTATACGTAAGCGGTGAGAATGAAACAAGGAAGATGAAGAAAAGATGGTGCGCGGTGACCCGTTTGTCAGGCATCTTCTCCGGCATTGGTTTGGTGTTGATCAAATATATATATATATATATATATATATATATATATATATATATATATATATATATATATATATATATATATCAAAAGAACCGGAAAACTACCGATGAGAATAGCCGGCCGCTAGTATTCTTCTTCAGACAGCGGCTGAATTTAACCTATCTGCCTGCCTAGTGGCGAAAACCTGCTACCATGGGGCCTCCAACCCCAAGACCTTCCGGTCAGAGGCACCGCAGTGACATCAGTTGATTCTCTGAGCCACCTCAGTCGGTAAACGATGCACTTCGAGGCAGGAGGGCAAGGAATAGCTCCTCCCGCCCTGCCTTCATAAAAGAGTTATGAAATTATTACTCACCCTCACGCCTGAAGACCCAAGTTTCGAGAAAAGTGAGAGTTGATTTCAATAGCAATCGTCGGTAGGCGCAAGACAATCATA
>BLKR01015525.1:0-65649 GCA_011170035.1 Teleogryllus occipitalis
TTGTTGCTGACATCGCTCTCTCACTGCATACTTTTTATTATATGGCTCTTGACAACATTTTTTAACGGAAGTACGTCTCAGATAAGAATGCATAATGGTCTGAATAACACTTTAGACCCCTCTTTACTCGTACATCGTTGACTTTTATTTTATTGCACTGTTTCACAATAATATAGTCGATAATGGACCTCAATTTCTGAGTATGTTGAATCCATGTGCATTGATGAATGTATTTATGTTTAAACCATCCACTAATAAGTGGATAAATATTGCCCCAACATAGAGTAAAAAAAATTAAATTGGGCGGCAATAAATGGCAGATGGGATGAAGGTAGGGCAAAACAGAAAACCTAACCTAGACAAAAGAAATTACAAAAAGGTCTAGTTCGAGAAAGTCTGTGCTATTAGTAGCACCCCTAGTTACTTTCTGTGGGAAAACTTTATGTAAAATAAAGCTTGAGTCTCATAGAAATATCTTGAGCATTATAATTGTAACTTTTATTTGATGTTACATCTAGTGTGAATTTTTTTAATT
Organism: Teleogryllus occipitalis; assembly: GCA_011170035.1. NCBI lineage: Eukaryota > Metazoa > Arthropoda > Insecta > Orthoptera > Gryllidae > Teleogryllus > Teleogryllus occipitalis. The sequence continues at coordinate 536 of BLKR01015525.1, forward strand.
TTCTTTATAATAGCACATAATTTAATTTCCATTCATGTTATTATTGATTTATATTTTAAAATAATATAAAATATCTCCTTTAAAAGTTAATATATCTCCATATTGGAATTCTGTATTTTATTTTTCTTGATTTAAGTAATTTTTTATTCAATTTAGCACTGTTTTTTCCGAAGGATCTGACTGAAGTAGAGATATAACATGAAAAGGATCAGTGCTTATTTTCGACCAGTGTCTAAGAAACAATGAACCAATAAAGTAGAGACAGAGAGAGAGACAGACAGAGACAGAGAGAGAGGCAGAGAGAGACAGACAGACAGAGAGAGGTAGAGATAGAGAGACAGAGACACAAAGAGACAGTCAGAGAGGGAGAGACAGAGAGATAGAGACAGAGACATACTCAGAGAGACATAGAGACAGAGAGAGAGACAGATATATCAGAGACAGAGAGAGGCAGAGAGACAGGGAGAGAGACGGAGAGAGACAGAGAGAAACAGAGAGACAGACAGACACATACACACAGAAACACACACAGACAGATAGAAAGAAGGAAAGAAAGAAAGAAAGAAAGAAAGGAAAAAAGGCCCTAGCGAAAATCGGTATGTCCACCAATGTACGCGAGATGTACGCGCAAACGTACACTAAGTGCGCACGGAGTCATATCTCTTATGTACGGAACGTGCAAAAGAGCTTGCCACGATATCCATTTTTGTGTACCAAACGTGTACTTTGGCCCAAATGAATGTACGCTTGAGTGCGAACGGAAACGTACTTGATGTGTTCACGATGGAATCGAAAGGGCGCGTACACGAAATGCCCAACGACGAAACCGTTGCACCCCCGGAAACCAACTTCCCTTGGAAAAATTGTAGTGGAAAATTTCCACATCTCTCTCTGATTCTCTCTTGTCATTAGCTGAACCCATGTGAAATGTTTCCACATTTGAATCCAATTAATTATATGTATTGACCTACGATGGATAACTTCACTAGGTGATAACTTCATTGACCCAACCCAACCTAACTTAACCTATGTGAGTGTTCTAAAACCGCAAAAACTTTCATTGCAATTTGAACATGTTTGTTTCCACATTCAGTTTGGTAACCACATCTCACTCACTGCCACTGGCTGAGTTATTCTTCTTCATTCAGCTAATTGTACTTGTGAATGCGTATGCATGTATTTCGCCGAATTTGAGCATCTAAGGGCTCGGAAGAACACAGTCCTACACCATTTGATGCTAAAAATCAGTTGTTAGGAAAAATGGAACTCTAACGTAAATGTATTAGGACTCTATATCTGAAACTACCGTAACAAGTTACTCTTCGTCTGCCAAAATTTAATACTATTTACTGGAACACTAATTTTAGGCCTACAGACCAAACAGAATTTTACTGATCACCTTTGGTCAAAATCTGACATAGGACTATGGTTTCGAGTCTTTCATTTAAACTTTTTTGCTTTCATTTACATAATGGTAATGGGCTCAATAATGACTCACGTTGGTGCATGTATTAAAAAGAAAATTTGAATTATTAAAAAATGTTTTAATTTCGCCAGGCAACATGTGCATGACCTTTAAATTTACAGGATCCACATATTCATTTGTTGAAGTGAAAGTTGCTCATTAAAAAAACATTTTTAATCTGACTCTACATTTTTGTCAATTGTACAAAAATTATGAGCAAATGAGATAATGCCTTCACTATCAACTAGCACATAACAAAATAAAAAAAATATCCCAGGGCTGTTGTAAATAGTTTTGAAAGATGCCCATTACTTGTAACATCATAAAGTAGTCCAAATAAACCTTGTTTCTTTAATAACTTTATCTGTCTGAATGAGTTTGACTATTACACGTGTAGTATTGTTGACAATATTAAAGACATGCTGTGCAGTTTGCTGGGCACAGGCAATTTTCAGATACACTTTGCACTGGCAGTTTTTTCACATAACCCAATATGAGCAAACTTATCTAAATAACTTTTGACTTCGGTTGAAAGAAACACTCCACACAAAAGATACTGAAGGACAATCAACAAGAGCTGCATGTCTTTTAGAAATGTGGTTGTGAATGTAATCAGCTAATAACATCAATTTACATGAAATTTAAAACATCAATTATCCGATTATGACCGACTCGACAGTTTGGAGAAGGTAACCCTAATGTTTTTTGTGGGTTATCTCTGAAACAATAAATGTACCATTAATATGTATAATATATTAAATTTAGCCACAACTAAAGAAACGTGTTTGCTTACCATTGAACATAAGTGTGTTAGGATTATTTTATGCGTAAACTCTTTACGGGATAGCAATTCATTAGTGACGATACGAAAGGTGTTTGTTTACCATTGAGCATGGTTGCATTTGGTAATTTCAAGAGTAGACAATAGATGGGACGCATCCACCAACAAATTCGAAATGAAATAATGCTATTTCCACCGTAAATTGTCGCTTACTTCACGAAATCCACACACTGACCACTGACCACTGACCACCACTGACTAAATTAGTCATGGTCAGCAAGCTTCTAAAAGGGCTATATTCTTGCGCACGTTTTCTTGAGCCCCGGAATACCTACCCCTACTCCTTTGCCAACATTAGTTGAAATACCAATAAATGATAGCAACGAGCATTGCTTGACAAAATCCGATTACCAGAAATGTTTGCTTCCGTGTAATAAAATCTATTTTGCACCGAAAAACGAACAAGAAATTCGATATAAAATTATTTTCTGTGATCAGGCAGTTCTAGCGTGAAAATATAGTGTGTTAGGGACCCAAAACTGCGCGTTTACAATTTTGAAAAAAGTGAAAATTTTCGAATGATGTTGTGTTAAACGGTTTATTATATTATATATTGTATGTTTTTCCATTATAATGTAAGATATAATGTAACTAATGCATGATATTTGTTTGATGGCAAGTGTACAAAGAGAAAAAATCGAACCTACGAGTATTATCTCAACAGAATATTTTCTGTTATACTCAATGTTATTACAATAATTTCACTTTTCTGCTATTATAAACGCGAGTCTTGTTGTTTAATCATAACGTCGGTTCCATTATTATAACAAAACAATTGCATTTTTTTGGACAACAGAACAATTTTTATTAAAAACTTATAATAAATACTAAAATAAATTCACAGAACTGTTGCAGCCATTTTCATAGTGTATTTAAAGTCAGTGTGATTTAAAGACGGGGAAATGGTAAAATTTGTTATTATTTTTTAAAACTACAGTTCAACAATCGCAACTTGTTGTGCTACGGAATGGCACAAACTTTCTCGGACTAGTCAGTTTTCTAATTTCGTTGGTCTAGGCGAGCTATGGAGTCTTGCCCTATCGTCTTGCCAGCTGCCAACTTTTGCCGAGCAAAGTGAATATTTTTCAAAATTTTCCCGATTTTCCTGTTTCCTAACGGTAGAATCGAAATATTACTTTAAGAATATTAAAGAAGAGTAAAGTGTCGTCTTATAAGGAACTTTTTGTTGAAAACTTTGGAGCAGTTTTTAAGAAAACGATGTGTAAGCGTTAGGTACTGCAAATGTGAAATTTGAAACTTTTTCACAGAAAACTTTTGAGTTTTCGAAAACTTCATTGAAAGTCATTTGTACCTCTTCCACTCACAAATGCAATAATGTATACAAATCAATGGAAATATTCAATATCAAAGATGTGAGTGATATTAAAAAATTACATTTGTGTAATTATTGAAAAAGAAAACAATATAGCAAAATGAACTTTACGTCATATTAACCAGTGCAATCAGTACTATCCGTATGAAACGTTTCAAGAAAAAATTAGGAGCCGTTTGGGAGAAAATGGCCTTTGAGTGTTTCTAAAAATGCAAAATTTTGAGCTTGTTTTCACAGAAAAGTTTTGAGTTTTCCATAGATTTTATCTACCATAATTTAAAGTACATTTACTTGGCAATACAATTATGTGAACAAATCGACGCTAATGCAAATATTATCGACGTGAGAGACAAATCAAAAAAATGTAATTTTTGTAATTTTAAGAAAAGGAAAGAATAGACCAATATGGCATTTATTTCATCTCATAGAGTACATGTAGCACTATCATTAACAAAAGTTTAAAGACACCATCTGGAGTGTTTGTAAGAAAAACTTGTTTTTGTTATTTTTTAAAATTACACATGTTGCACGCAAGATTGCGCGAAAACAACTAGTATTCGAAACTTCAGGTTCCTGTAAATAGTGAAAATCGGACCTATGCCACCTTTATAATCGTATTTCACTCAATTCTTACAAGAAATTTAAAGAAAAAAATTGGAGCAATTTTTGAGATCATTTTGAAAATGTCCTTGGGGCTTCATATAAAGTACCCCTAAAGTTAATGAATATTTTTCAAAATCGGAGAGCTTTGACACAGGCCAGTTCGGCAGGGATTTCTTCAATTTGAGAAAAATCCTACACATGGTTTAGGTGCAAGTGTTGTTCACATACACCAGACGGCATGACGTTTTGCCGTCAATCGATTTTTCGCTATCAAAGACCCACAAAACATGGATTCTGGCTATTCTACGTGTTACTTTTTTTTTCAAAATTTATCAACTGGATTTATCATTTTTTTCGTTATTAGGGCTCGGCAATAACAGATTTTTTGCCCAAAAAACCGTCGTTTTTTCTCGCAGCATTACATAACTTTCTGTAAACTGCGTTTTTCAAAAATTTGAAAAACAATTTTTTTAATTTGGCGCCGAGAAAATATCAAACTAGTTGTGCTACAGAATGGCACAGAATTTCTCGTAGTGAAGTTTTCTAATTTCCTTGGACTGGTTTCACGATTTTGCCCCATTCTCATGCCAGCTGCCATCTATCGCCGCCAAAAATACATTTTATTGACATTTTCTCAACTTTTTGGTTTCCTAATAGTAGAACCGAAATATTACTTTAAGAATATTAAAAAAGAGTAGTCATAAATGACAATTTTCATTAAATAATTTAGAGCCGTTTTTAAGAAATTGGCGTTTAAGCGTTATTGTAGATGCGAAATTTGAAACTCTTTTTCGCTGAGCATTTTTGAGTTTTTGAAAAACTTCGTTTAAAGACATTTGAGGCACATTAACTCACAAATGCAATAGTGTTTATAAATAGCTGGAAATGTGCATATTAACGGCGATAGATATTTAAAAAAATACATTTTTGCAAGTTTTCAAAAACAAATGAATTCCCCAAAACGAAATATATGTCATTTTAAACAGTGCAATTAGAATTGTCTGTTGTAAAAGTTGGAAGAAGAAATTTGGAGCTATTTTTGAGAAAATAGCGTTTGTGCGTTTCTGTAAATGCAGAATTTTGAATGTACTAACCATAACACTTTGACAACTACACCATTTGTCATTGTTTTTGAGAAATATGGTTTTGATAAATATCGACTTTGATCTGCATAATGCCTTTTAGAGGTAGAAAAATCGATGTCATCATTTTGTTTAAATCTATTTTTGCCATCATTTCTCTAAAGCACTCGTTAACATTCCACTGTATTGGGTCGTTGGAAACTACATTTGATTAATTAAGATTTTCTTTCGATACAAATATGGAAAGAAATATTTCTATAAAAACATTCAAAAGTTCTGCTTATACAATTTTGCATCTGCTGAAATTCGTCCGCCCCCCAAAATTGCGCACCCCAGGCTGCAGCCTACTCAGCCTGTTCGGTAATCTGGCACTGTTTGGAAAGAAGATACCGTGGAACAAAAGGGAACGGAGGAAGTGAAAAAGAGAGCCAGAGAAAGGCTCATGAAGAGCTGGCAAAGACGCTGGGACAACGAAGAGACAGGAAGAGGGACTTACAAACTAATTCTAGAACTGACCAAATGGACAGAAAGGACATACGGACAGCTGGACAACTACCTAACCGAGGTTTTGAGTGGACATGGCAACTTCAACTAATATCTACATCGCTTCGGTCACAGACAGGATGCAATGTGTAGATACTGTCACTACCAGACAGATGACGCAAAGCATATCGTTTTTTAGTGCGAAACCTGGCGAACAGAAAGAAAAGAACTGGAGGACCAGCTAGGTGCTCAATTAATGCCAAGCAATTTGTTAACACAAATGTTGGAAAATGAAAAAAATGTGGTCACAAATTGAAGAATTCATAACCACTATTATGATAAAAAAGGCGAGGACGGAAAAACCAAAAGAAGACCAACATAACAAACTGGTGCAAGAGCTGCAGCTAAAACCGCCCTCTGCGAAGCAATGCCTTAAATGCGAAGCAATGCCAACGGCGGTACCACAGGGGGAGGAGGAAGGTCTGAACAAGGGTGGCGGTTTTAGTGGGTAAACCTTTGAGAGAGTCCCACACTACCACGAAGGAATATCGTAGAGCCTATAGAAGGTTTCCGCATTCCCATAAAAAAGATAGATAGATAGATACTAGCGGAACCTGGCAGACGTTCTGTCCTTCATCTCCCTCGTTTTTCGACCCTCTCCCTTTCTCTCACCGTGTGCCTCTCTCCGTCTCTCTTCGTCTCTCCCTCTCTCCGTCAAAATGCAAGATGCCATTGCATCTTGAGCACATTCCTGCTTGTGACGTAGACTGCCTATGTATGACGTTGGCAAAATAGTTAGCTTTCCAACATTGGTTGTATTGACTTTTTTTGTTAATAAACAATGTAAATGAGAACACGTGATGTTTCACGTACGACTGTGGTGGTCGTTAGCTAGTATGGAGGGTGTTCCCCTCGCTTCCGGCAGATGGCGCGGTTGCTGGTACACAGCTGACCGTTAAAAAAGCTGTTTTGTCGCGGTCACGGGTACGTTACTGACGCAAACAATAGATAAAAACTATCTTTGAAGCGGGTTGTATATCGTGTCAAAATTCGAGTTCAATCGATGCATTTCTCGGTATAAGAACGACGATTAAAAGGCTTCTCGAATAAATGCTGTACAATACCCTCACTGTCAACAGATAAACTTTCCAAAGTTTTCTGTGACATTTTTTTCTAAAATATCTTACCAAATTGATAATAATTAACTTCGACACGAACATATACTTAATATGTTGCAATTTTAACCCTTAAAACACTTAAAATATAATCTATAATGTATATATACAATCACCACCAAACGTGTATGGATTGCACAAAAGCGCACATCTAATTTACTCTGCCCACTGCCTCTGAACTGCTCCGAGCGTGTCAAGAAACTGCTCGGGAAATCGGCAACCTGAGCCCTTCGCTGGCCCGTATCTTACCAGTAGGAGCGGCGAGTGAATCATGCAAGGAATATAGAACGATTTTCCTAAGGATGAGCCAAAGTGACAGTTCGCGAAAACAAGTGAACGTCACATGTATTTCAGAGAAGTATCCCTCCGCCGCGACAGCTGTTCAGTCACGCCCCTTCGTAAAGTGCTAATGGCTCCTGTAAAAACATCCCTATGAAGAAGTCTACGAGTTTCGCTGAGGTATATGCACGTACGTGAGTCCGGGAAAGATTTAAATTTAATTACGTATGTGGAAAATCTCTTTACATGCTCTCACAATCAGTAAAAGAAAACTGCCACGATTGTAAATAGAAAGAAAAATGATTTTAAGTCGGAAACACGTGCACAGGTACGCATCTCGCATTCAAGTCTCGGTTTTAAAATAAACATAATATTTATCACACACACAAAGTAAATTCAATGTAATATATAAAGAAAAAAAAATTTTTACAGAAGAGCACATAACACTGCACTTCCTAATATCAATTATTTCTCGCAGCACACTATATTTTTGTCGGACAAGGACACCACAAAAGGAAGTGTCGAAGGCATTTACAAATTAGCCAACTGCAAACGAACGAATACGGGGAGGGAGTCTAATGGGCTCAAGGGCACAACGACCACAGAACCTTCAGTTATGTTGCCAGCACTTTGGCTCATCCTTAGGAAAATCGCTCTATACACGCTGTGCGGATGCCGCTAGGTCCCAGGGGTTTCTTCGGCGCTGCCGCCTCAGAGGACTGATGCGCCGACGACCCAGCGATTTAATACAGAATATTCTTGAAAATAGTTTTTATTACATGGGAGTTTTTTTGTTTTTTTTTCTCCCTTTTAAAATTCAAAATTTATTGCTTGTTTATCCTTGAAAATAGATTTTATTACATGGGAGTTTTTTGTTTTTTTTTCTCCCTTTCAAAATTCAAAATTTAAGTAGTATATGACGTAGTGCAGGGATCACAGAATTTTGAAAATGTGCACACAATTCACTTTTCCCCATAGCACGTCATACGCAGTTTTTAACTGTTTTTTGACGTAAAATAAATAAAAAAAACCAAAAAAAAACAGACCTGAACAGAACAGATTATACAGAATCTTGAAAAATGTATGTCACTGAAAAAGAATATGGTCTATAATTATTTTTAGCATCATTTATCTTCACATATTTTTGTTCTCGTAATCTTCTCGGGTTACCACCGGTACCCCGGTAGCCCACAGTATAGAACGATTTTCCTAAGGATGAGCCAAAGTGAGAGTTCGCGAAAACAAGTGAACATCACATGTATTTCAGAGAAGTATCCCACCGCCGCGACAGCTAATTCAGTCACGCCCCTTCGTAAAGTGCTAATGGCTCCTGTGAAAACATCCCTTTGAAGAAGTCTAAGAGTTTCGCTGATGTATATGCACGTCTGCGAGTCCTGGAAATATTTAAATTTAATTACGTATGTGGAAAATCTCTTAACATGCTCTCACAATCAGTAAAAGAAAACTGCCACGAATGTGAATAGAAAGAAAAATGATTTCAAGCCGGAAACACGTGCACCGGTATGCATCTTGCATTCAAGTCTCGGTTTTAAAATAAACATAATATTTATCACACAAAAAGTAAATTCAATGTAATATATAAAGAAAAAAGAATTTTTACAGAAGAGCACATTACACTGCACTTTCTAATATCAATTATTTCCCGCAGCGCACTATATTTTTTGTCGGACAAGGACACCACAAAAGGAAGTGTGGAAGCTATTTACAAGTTAGCCAACTGCAAACGAACGAATGCGGGAAGGGAGTCTAATGGGCTCAAGGGCACAACGATCACAGAACCTTCAGTTATGTTGCCAGCACTAGCTGTCACTTTGGCTCATCCTTAGGAAAATCGCTCTATATACGCCACTGGTAGTAACTAACCATAAACCCACTTTCTCTCTAAATGCTTTAACTGAGCCTATTTTTTTACTTCCTCTGGTATTCTATTATATAAAACAAATCCATTATTAAATACTGATTTTAATGACTTATTGTTACTTACATTTTCATGGTGGAATTTATTTGCTTGTCGGGTCAATCCATTTTTTGTGGTCTGGCACTTGTCGCTCGACCATTTCGAAAAAAATACTTTGTACATAAATTTCTGTGGCTGTGGTTTTGTGGTTGTGGTTGTGTGGCTGTGGCTGTGGTTACATAAATTTCTGTGGCTGTGGCTGTGGTTTTGGCTGTCCAAAATCATCTTTAGTATTTTTTATTGTACCTGGTTTGCAAATGGCGGCGATTTTTGTTTTTCGCCGTGAGCCATTTTTCGCGTTTGTAGACATTAAGTCTTTTCTAAATTACTCAGCTCTCGGCTCTTCTAGTATTCTAAAATAAAAGCATTGGATTCAGTATACTCTGACCTGCAAATCAAAATATTATTTATCTAACTTCTATGTTTTTATTTGGGAAATTTTTACAATCAAATATACGGAACGTGAATGAACGAAATTCGATTTTCAGAGAGTAATTTCTCAATGAAGAAATAGAATCACAGCCTTAATTTTTTCTGTGCTTTTACACGTAATAGTATAATTACATTTCGTAAAATATCATTGGAAAATAACGTACCACATGGAAATTACAATCTCTTAAAAATTTGAATTTTGGATTTTTTCCAAATTTTCTACTGTAATCTCTCTGTTGGGGGACAAGATAAAAATCTGAAAATTGCACACTAGCTATATTGTTGTGATGCCAAACTTCAGTAAAAATTTCAACTCGTGGATTTAACTCGAAGTATTATTTAAAAATTGTAAACTTATGTAAAAGAAGGCTTCATTTCCACATAGAGGATACATTGTGCCAAGTGGTAATTGTATTATTTTGAAGCTATTTTAAACTAAAATGTACATCAACTTAAAATAATTAACTATACTTTATTAATAATAAACAAAAGTGGCATAGTATATAATTTTCAGTATTACTTATACTTTACTTTAAAACAAACTAATAACTTGACATCTACATTTGTAATTTAAAATATGGTAATCTTGATGTTAAAGGCTGAACTGGCTAATATCAAAATGGTTTATAAAACATTAGAAATAAATAAATTCAGCATTTTGTTTATTTTTCACATTTAAATTTGCTATTCTGCTTATAATTTCTTAACATTTCTGCAGAGATACTGACAGACACACAGTACTCCTTAGATTGCAACTGAATTTTAGAATTACATATTGGAAACAATGATTTCCCTGGAATTATAAGATTGTCTGAAATATTTTTATTCTATATGAGCCTAAGTCATTTCTCTCAATCATTTTGATACAGCCTTGATACAGATTGTTGTATGGGAGAGGGACTATTCAAAATACTCCAAATCTGTGTTATGTAATTTATGGACGGCCCCTATGCTGAGATCTGAACCTGGGTCCCTCAACATGTGCCCTAACCACTAAGATGCTGTGTTTCATTAATGTTTCTTATATATGATTTATAAAATGTCCAATATTGTATCAGATCATAAAATTTGATTTAATGATTACATGTTTTTAAATATGCTTTTACCATGAAATGTATTAACTGTTCAAAGTAAGTAACATATTTTCAATAAGTAATATTATTTTTCAGAGTAAACAATATATTTCAGATAAGTACAATAAGCACCATGAAGCATTTTTGCTCAAAAAAGAAACTGATGCTTCTGGATGAAAATATTAAGTTTGGAAGAACAAGTGGATAATAAATCTAGCAGGTTTTTGATTACATATCTTGACAAAATTAAAACCAATAGTGCGTCATGTTCTAAGGAATCCCTAGTGCCATCTCCAAATTCATCAGAATCTGAAGATGAATAAAGTTCAAATGTGCCAGAACCTGATGAAATAGTCAAGTCACTGCCAAACAACTTGACTATGCATCAAATGAATTAGGAACTACACATATTATTGTTACAAGAAATACAAAATCGACAGTAAAAGATGAAGAAACTATCGGTGAGTTTTTAATTAATAGTGTAGTACTTGGCACAATTCCATTTGGGGAACCAGACATTGTTAAAGAATCTCCATCTGAACCACATGTTATTAAGCAACATGAAATTGGTTTTTTAGTTTGATAAAATTGCTGAAAAGAGCTGTTCTTTCCAAATGTACATATCACTATTCCAATTAGTATGGTAACTGTTTCTGTTTCTATTGCAAGCAGTGAGAGATCTTTCAGCAAATTAAAATTACTACTATCCTATTTAAGAGCTTATGAGGGACAAGAACAATTGAGTGATCTTGCTCCAGTGTTGAAAGAGAATAAACTGAGAAAATTGACTTTGATTCTGTCAGTGAAGAATTTGCATCTGTAAAATCAAGAAAAGTGTACTAATATACACAAAAATTGTACTGGTTTTTAATTTATGAGTATCATGTTTAGGCCTTATATGTATAAGTAATTAAGTATTCTTATTGCTGTCATTTTAGTTTATCTAGTAATTTATATAAATTTATTTTGTAAATGTTCATTAAGTAGATAATAATATATTTTTAAATAATAACATTTCTGTCATTAAATATTTACAACAAATGTAAATAAATATTAATAAACATGAATGATCTTAATTCCAAAAAAGCTAATTAAAAACAGTCAACATTCTTCACGATAAACTATTTATGAAACTTCTTGAAAATAATCAGAATCTTATTCACATCAATGTATACCTGCTAAAACAAATAACAACAACCCTAATTGGAAATATCCTGACGGGCACAAAGTCTGTGCTTGCCATGGATGCCTGAATACATAGATACACCTCTGGTCCCTGTCTAACACTGAATTAATTAAATATGAACAAACAGTTCTCACAAATACTGCAATAACATAATATTGTCTACATACAGTACAAAAGTTCTTTACATATCAAGTATATAAAAATAGTTGTTTTATAATGCAACACGTGAATAGCAAATATTTAATGGCAGATGGCCTTTTCCTTGGAGCCTGCATGATGTCAGCTGTGTTGTAGTGAGATTGAGAATTACGTTAGTATGCATAGTAACAAGAATTGGTGGAATAACACAAAATCAAGTATTTGCATTTATCAGTCAAAATCAAAACCATTGTTTTTGGAATTTCTCGAAGTTGCTAGGGGTCTAACAAAATCATAATCTCTCACATCATTGGATGCTGCATAGTTTTCTTTCAATTTCTACACACTTTGGAAAGTAGTAATGTAGATCATAAGTACTTACTTTTAAAATTTCTCTTATTTGTTTTCAGCAAATAGATTGTCAAGAATACAGAAAAAATGATGTCTAGAATGAAGAAATGAATGTTTCAGAAACACTAAAATACTGAAGTTCCACATAAATTAAAACATTTTATTAATGAATAAGCAGTTTTCAGTAAGATGTTCATTACTTGTTTCATTAACTTAAGCCCTATGACACCACAAACATTTTTCTAATATTTAATTTTGAGGAGATTAATCATTACATGAATCATCAATAGAATTCATTAATGAATTAATAAATCATTGAGTTACATTTTTATTAGTATCCTGAATTAATTTATTCAGGATACATTATCATTATCATTAGTAAGTGTTATTCTTATATTGGCTTCAGGGAATCTCAGTCAGGGATCTAAGCTTTCTTCAGTAATACCTGGAAAAATTTGAATTTATTTTCTGATGTCATCATGTGACTGATTAAGGAGGCTGTAAAACGTACCTTATACCACTTGCAGATGACTAATGAGACAGACACGGTTGAAACATCACTTGTTCAATTTTTATGGTAATTAAAAGTGAATTTTGCTCTATTCAAGCAATAAAAATAATGATAATTTTCTTTGAGCATTTGTGAAAATGATCATTTTGAGTTCATGAACACTAAAATATATATTGAGATATCAAGGAACTTCATAAGAGTTCAGATAATGAAGCATTTGTGCTCATATAACAATGCAAGCAGCAGTGTACAAGATTTATGCAAGCATCCTGAAAAACAGGCTCACAGAATATAGTGAAACTATATAGAAGAAGAATAGTGTGGTTTCAGGAAAAGGAGAGGCACCATAGATGCAGTTGGCACTGTAGACCAGATAATACGTAAAAGAAGTGAACAAAACCTACCAACATGTTTACTATTCACAGACTATGAAAAAGCTTATGATAGAGTAAATAGGAAAATGCTGTGGAAAGTGCTTGAAGAAGAAAACATAGAGGAACGTCTAATAAGTGCAATAAAAAGTCTTTATAAGGAATCAAAAATCAAAATCCACAATATTGATGAAAACTGTACAGAAGCAATCCAGAAAAAACATTGGACTATCACAGGGCTGCACGCTATCGTCACTATTGTTTAACATATATATGAATCAAACAATCAAAATATGGAAGGAGGAAGTTGAATGAGGCATCAATATGAGACATGACAAGAAAATAAAAGCCATACAGTAGAACAAACATAGTAATGGATAATCAAATTATAGAACAAGAAGCAACTTTCATGTACCTGGGAAACAAAATTCCATAACAAGAGGAAGACATAGATACAAAATTGGTAAAATACAACAAAATTCCTCGTACTACTCCTACCCTCAGATGAAAAATTGTGGAATCCCACAAGGATCCATCCTAGGGCCAATACTATTCCTTGTATACATAAATGACATGCCTTTGGCTTTAAAAAATAACAAAATAATTTTGTTTGCAGATGACACAAACATAATCATAAAAGCAAACACCCAACAATTATTAGAAAAAGAAACTCACAAAACGTTGCATGCACTAGTAAAATGGTTTCAAGACAACAAACTCATCATAAACACCAGCAAGACAGTCTCTCTAAATTTCATGAATCCCCAATCCAAAGAAAAACTCTCTCAACATTTGCTCATAAATAATAATCCTGTAACAATATCCCATGAAACTATCTTCCTTGGTCTAACAATCCAAGAAAACCTAAAATGCAATGCTCACATTTCAAATCTTAATAAAAAGCTCATCAAATCTTGCTATGCCCTATACACCCTCAGGTCAAGCTCCAACATTGAGACTCTTAGGACAATGTAGTATGCAAATGTGCACTCACACTTGAAATATGGATTAATATTTTGGGGAAATACCCCTGAAAGCACTCGTACATTTATTATCCAAGATAGAATACTGTGAACAATGACCAGCACTCATAAGCTGGAGTCTTGCAAACCCTTGTTCAAAAAATTAAGAATTCTTCCACTACTGTGCATGTACATATTTGAAATAGCTGTCTTCACAAAGAAGATTCTCACGGAAAACAAAGACACTTACACTCTAAATTCTGATGTACACAACTATAACACTCGACAAAAGGATAACCTACATGTTCCCCATTCTGAAACTACACTTTATCAAAAAAGTACCCTAATAGAGGGCATTACACTTTACAACGAATTGAGCCATGATATTAAAGATATTAACACAATACATAGATTTAAAAGCAAATTGAAAGCTTTCCTGCTTAACAACATGTTCTACAGTGTGAAGGAATACACAAATCACATCACTACCTTCCTTAAAAAACATAAATAAAAATTCTAATCCCATTGATTTTCTGTTTCATGTTGACTGTTCAAGTTGAAGCAAAGAAAAAAGAACTGGCATATCCCGTCCTGCCTGTGTTAAATTGCAGTTGGACTGATGTAGAAGGAGAATGCCAAACCAAAATTCTATTTCCTTCATCCTGAATTTGCTAAATGCACTAGGCATCATTAATAATATCATTAAATCATTTCTGAATGAATAGTATTTTGTTATTAGTATTGTTACTATTATAATTGATATTACTATTATTAGAATTGTTGTTGTTGTTTTTATTGTTATTGTTATTGTTATTGTTATTGTTATTGTTATTGTTATTGTTATTGTTATTGTTATTGTTATTGTTATTGTTATTGTTATTGTTATTGTTATTGTTATTGTTATTGTTATTGTTATTGTTATTGTTATTGCATTGTTATTGTTATTGTTATTGTTATTGTTATTGTTTTTGTTATTGTTATTGTTTTTGTTATTGTTATTGTTATTGTTATTGTTATTGTTATTGTTATTGTTATTGTTATTGTTATTGTTATTGTTATTGTTATTGTTATTGTTATTGTTATTTTTATTGTTATTGTTATTGTTATTGTTATTGTTATTGTTATTGTTATTGTTATTGTTATTGTTATTGTTATTGTTATTGTTATTGTTATTGTTATTGTTATTGTTATTGTTATTGTTATTGTTATTGTTATTGTTATTAAATTGTATCAAAAGACATTTTCAAAATATGAATACAGAAACAAAAATTATACTGCATAACGTTGTATCCAAACCAACCCTGTTATATGGTAGTAAAACTTGGGTATTAAGTCAAAGAAACAAGCAAAGGATTGAAGCAGCCCAAATGAGATGAGCAGTATTAAAGATAGGATAAGAAATGAACACATAAGAAAAAGGCTTAAAATAAAGAACATTGTCCAGGTAATAGAGAAGCACCAAATAAAATGGCATAAACACACAAAAAGAATGAAACCTAACAGATACCCAAAATGCCAATGAGATACAAGTCACAAGGAAGAAGAGAACCAGGGAGACCGAAGAAGAGGTGGTCTGACTAGAAACACCTCAATAGCAATTGAGGAAATACTGGAAAGAAGGAACAGGCCAAGTGGCCTAAACCTCAAAATTTCATGATGATGATTTGTGCTCGTAAATGCATATACAACTGAAATGTAAATGTTAATGACATATTTGAAATATTTAAAATCTTTTGATGCTACACATTTGCAAAGACTTTCTCCTACTAATTAGTTTCTTAATTGTTTTAGTCTGGGCCAGCTTGTCAGTTTTGACTCACCCACTTTCCACTGCTACCAATCCCTAAAAGAAATTTTTCACATTTCTCTATTTTTTGTTCCCCTTTCAGTAGAATTGAAATATGAAATATGAATATTATAGAAGAGTAAAATCTGGTCATGGAGTTACCTTCTGTTAATTTTTATTGACAAATTTGGAGCCAATTTTGCGAGAATGATGATACAGTGTTTCTAAAAACGTGCAAATTTGGGTTCATTTTCTTAGAAAAAATTGACTATCTGAGAAACTTCATAGGAAATCATCTGCAGCACGTGTTTTCACCAATGTAATAATGTATAAAAAAGTCTGTACAATACACTGGCAGAAAAGAGTGTTGTAAGGAAGGGCAGCAACAATCAAGTAGGTGATAAGGGATGTTAGGGATGAGGGATCGTAGTTGCTGATAGTAGTTAGGGATGAGGGTTTGTCACGCTGCCCGTTGGCAGCGTGACGAAATGGCCCGGACGCGCCATCTACTCCGCAGTTTTAAAGGCGTTGTACACTGATAAGGTCAAGTCAGGAATTAGGTATGCCACGGCATCGCACTCGTTCGTCCTTTAAACAATTGGACCAGTTTCAGCGAAGTCGGATTGTTGGCCTGCGCGAAGCTGCAGCTTGTCATAACATTTTATGGTCTCTTCTTTTTTTAACTTCCTCGGGGGTATAAACTCCTATAACTCTAATATTACCTAAAACGAAGCGTTTTCAGACTCACAACACGGTTTCAGGAAATCAAAATCTACGGAAACTGCCATTTTTTCTTTCCTTAAAGATGTTGCTTCATCAATGGATCAAAATGAAGAACCCATTGGGATATTTTTAGATCTTTCGAAGGCTTTTGACGTTATTAACCATAACATCTTGCTCTCAAAATTACCTTCTTATGGAATTCGTGGTATTGCCCTGGATTGGATAACCTCGTACCTTAAAAATCGATCTCAAAGAGTAGAAATACCGTACTGGCACGAAAGGACATTATTTACTTATCTCTCCAATTCTTTGCCAATTGAACATGGGGTCCCACAGGGTTCGATCTTAGGACCTATCCTCTTTCTGTTGTACGTAAACAATATGCCCTCATCTATTAAAAACGGAAGAACAGTTCTGTTTGCCGATGACACGAATGTTCTTTGCAAAAAAGAAACAATAAATAGTACAATTTCAGAAGTTTCAAATTGGTTTTGTAATAACAAATTAATAGTTAACGAAGGAAAAACAGTCTCAATACAATTTTGCATTTCAAATCGGCAATCGTATGCTCCATCGAAAATGAACAATATGTATTTAGCTGATGTTAAGGTAACAAAATTTCTAGGTCTTTCAGTTCAATCAAACCTCAAATGGAATGTATATATAACAGAAATAAACACTAAATTAAGCTCATTATGTTATGCATTCAGAATTCTTTCTAATTCTGTCAGCCTTTATGCAGCTCGTTGCGTGTATTTTGCAAATGTACATTCCCGCCTGAGATATGGCATAATATTCTGGGGAAGCTCATTCTTTAGTTCCCCGACATTTAGATTGCAAAAGAAAATTATCCGAATAATGAAAAAATGCCATCCACGTGATCCCTGCAAGCCTCTTTTCATTGAGCTTGGAATCTTACCATTGCCTTGCCTATTTATTTATGAGTCTGTAGTATTTGTCAAAACTGACTTACTTAACGGTGGGAACCTATTTTCATGTAATATTGATATTTATAGTTACAACACTCGACGTAGAAATCATGTACATCAAGTGTCAGTATCAACAGCTCACTACAAGAAATCCTCATACAATTCATGTACGCTACTTTACAATGCCTTGCCAGATGAAATTAAACAATTGAAATTGGTACACAAATTTAAATTAAAAGTAAAATCTTTTCTGCTGCAAAACTGTTTCTATACAATTAGAGACTATACTGATCGCCAAAAAGAAACATAATGTTTACTTTAACAAAAACAAGATATAGTATAATGAATTAGTTTACATTTGCATTGTATAATTTAAAAAAAAAGACTCAATATGCCTGTAACAAATAATGTTTATTATGGTGGAACTTAAAATTTGCTATTATTATTATTATTATTATTATTATTATTATTATTATTATTATTATTATTAATCTTTCAACCATTAATCGTTAAATTGTTGGGAAGGGATTCTGAAACTCAAGAAAGCGTGCGCAGATGATTTCTCCCCCATACGTCACATACAGTTTTTGACTGTTTTTGACTAAATAAATAAATACCACTACTCATTTTAAAGCCTACTCTTAGTATTCTTTCATTGATGTATGTGTAACTTGTAATACACTTTTTCCATTTCTTATCTACATACATCGCTACACCAGCTTTTGCGCTTTCTCGCTGTTCCACTCCACTATAGATATTTACCCAGTCATCGATCTCGCTTGTTCCCTTTGTTTTCTTTTTTATTTCTGTTATTACAGCAATGTTGGTTTTTTCTTTCTTCTAATATATTTAACAGTTGTATTTCTTTATTTTGTTTGCCGCGAACATTCCATATAACTACATTCAGTACATCCGTTATTCCCTTGTGCTTTAACCTTTTTCGTTTGCTGTGACTGTCATCAAATCCTTGCTTATTTCCTTGAGGTTTTTCAGTAGCAGAATACATCTCATGGCCACACTGGGAGCGCTGCGCAGGTTGAGTTCGGTAGTGGGGCTGCCTCCGAACTCGCAGAATTTATTTAGGTTTTTCAATTCATTGAAGTTATTTGGATTATTACTTTAAAACAACAAATCTTATAATTTTGCCTCAAAAATATAGTAATCTTGACCTTGCTACAACATTAAGAATGTCAAAAGTTTTTTGTCACTTCCCTTTCGGCGTCAGATGCTGCTGTCCGGTATCACGGCACCATCAGCTTGCACCAATTTTTCTTCGTTACATGTCCAATTCCATTCGTTGCACTTTTACAATTAGCTTGGCACTATTGTCCTCCAACAAAACTGAACAATTACAAATTGTTACGCCTACTACGCGTCTCCATTTGTCTAAAAGAAAATTCTACAGTGTTTACATCGCGTCTCCATCCGAACCTCGAGATGTCTAATCATCGTCTGTCTGCTTCATCGACTTTTCGAAGCGCCTGTTTCAAAACAGTCGACGGTCCTGCCTTCCACTGCTACTTTTTAAAGTCATATTTCCTTTCTATTGATTACACATAACTCCCCAATGTTTTCATAAATTTGCACCATTTCCGAAATGTTTATATTTTTCGTATCTTCTTAATTTATTAATTCCTTTCCTTTAATTTTCCAAAATACTGTATCTCGCCGCTCGTCATGTTGTAAACATGTGACGGCGTTCTCCTCCCACGACACACCATTACTAATTTGGATTTTTTCTCAAAAATAATTATATCCTGCAATTTTTGCACTTCAACACTGTCCAACATTGTTTATTAAATTTTGTTCTAAATGTTTCTGCGTTCCTGCGTCTTCACCGAAATACGAATAATATTTCCAAATTTCCGTGTTACTCCTTCCACCTTAACTTGTTTGCTTGTTTTAATTACTACTTAAAATGTTTATAATCTTTCTTTTTCCGGCGCATGGCGGGATCATTACAATAGTTATCCTAAAGCTCAATATGCCCATTGCCATGCGCATCAGATTCATTTAGTGATGATGAGAGCTGCATCAATTATCAAAATTTATCAAAATTTTCTTTGCCAGTGTTCAGGGTCTATGCACATTTTTTTCAAACAGCCCACAGAAGACATCAATATTAGACGAAATAGTTAAGAAGCGGTTGCCATATCTGTTTCCACCAGGTGGAATTTTCAGTCCAGAAGCGTCACGATTTTTGACCATATACAAGCCCTGATTCAATGCATTAAAACAATTTTACAGTCAGATTACATAAAAAATGCTAGGCTGCCGGTCATTTAAAAATTTGGACAAGTGGAAAATTCATTTTTTGGCTTTCATTTTTTCGGAAAGTTATGTCCCTTATTGATATATTATTTGGGCAACTTCAGAAAGTAGAAACTGAGCCCACTGCCGTAGCGCAAAGTCTTCTGCGCTTTAAACAAAATGTGACAATAAAATACTCTTTAAACTTAGGAATGACAATAAAATACTCTTTAAACACCAACATCTTTCACAATCTTCATCTACAAAGGAAAGAAAGACTGAAAATGAGTGGGCGAGAGAAGCAAAGGAAGTATGTGATGTAATTATTTTTCAAACGAAAGAAAGATTTAGTTTCACTGGTCATTTGACTGCTTCTTCTTTGTTCATGTCAGAAAATTTCCAGTTTACAATTCTAAATTTCCAGAAGAAACGTTAAAAAACTGTTTGTGATTCTTACAAGTTTTTGAGCTTCAAAAAATCGTATGGAGCTTGAAGCAATTTACGGTGCCGAGGAATTCAGGAGATTATCAGGTACTCTTAGTTTGTATCAGTTTCTCAAAGAGTCCAATTTAGAAGAAACATTCACTGAAGTCATCACACTATTAGAAATCCTAATTCCAATTCCAATTGCCACCTCTGAAGCTGAGAGGCTTTTCGGCCCTCAAACGTATAAAGACGTTTCTAAGACACAGCATGTCACAAGAAAGATTGTCTGCATTGGTCATGCTATCAATAGAGAGGAATCTCTTAATGGAAGTTGCTGATTTTAATCAGAGTGATTGAAAAATTCGCACATCAAAAAGAACGTATGGATATCCTATTCAAATAAAATGAGAAATTAGCTTTAATAAACATGGTGTATTAATGTTTAAATTAAACCAAAAACGTGCTTCACATTTTGAAATAATAATTATTGCATATCTTGTGACGGTCCGATCAGACGCGTCACATTGTTTATAATTTATTAGACAAATAACATGGGATTTTCATAAAAACAGTGAAAATAAACAGATGAATTAAGTTCCACCATAGCATATTTCGGCAAATTTTTAATAATATTCGGAAGTGGAAGATCCAAAACGGACTTTGAAATGTTTGTGGACAATTTAAGGCGTATTTTCGTGTCGGCTGGCGTGTCACAAAATAGAAATTCGAAATCTTAATAAATTTAAAAATTTGTAGAAATATTGACGAAGAAGGACAGACTGTCATCTGTTTAAAATAGCATATAGAGAATCAGTGAAAAACGTGTTGAATTTAAAAAAAAACAATGTTAAAGGGACAAAGTAAGAACAGTGAAATTAATTGTGAAACGGGTAGATGACTACAAAAACCACAATGCATTGTAGAAAGACAATTACGAGGAATTAGAGAATTTTAATTAACAAAAATAATAAAAGAAAAGCCGTCTTTTGTTTTAGTGAAACGGGAGATGGAAAAATCGGTCAGAATGCGGGTCACGACGTAAATTCTCATGAGAGACGAATTGTTTTTTTTTGTAATGTTAATGTAAAATGCAGTGTAGTATAACTTTGTTTTGGGAATATGTTGACTACACGAATTTAATTAATTAATGGTAGATGAACAAAAACTTTGGTGAAAGGAGAAAATGGAATTGTGCAGAGCAAGATCGCTGAGTGCATCGATAGGGAAGTACTTACAAACATTATAATTGATTCTACATTGGAGCTAATATGGGAAGGCCAAGATATGTGTTTTAGTTTAATACTTTTAACACGTGGCCACGCAAAATATTTTGTTGAGTAAAAGAAATATTAACAAATAGAATATTATGGAAATTATGCACGCAAACATTTTCTTTAAGTAAAAGAAATTTAACAGATAAAGTAATATAAATTTTATTCACGCAAAACGGTTTTTGAGCAAATGAAATATGAATGCAATAAAATATTATAAATTTGATTCACGCGAGGAAATAATAAATAGTAAGTTTGTAGAGATAGAATGTTACGATTTTATTTAATAATGAGTGTGCCAGAATAAAATTTGTTTATTGAATTTCGTTATCGTTAAGTAAATAATTAATAAATGAAGTTAGGAAGAAAATGGAGGTAAATG
This sequence comes from Teleogryllus occipitalis, assembly GCA_011170035.1. Taxonomy (NCBI): domain Eukaryota; kingdom Metazoa; phylum Arthropoda; class Insecta; order Orthoptera; family Gryllidae; genus Teleogryllus; species Teleogryllus occipitalis. Next base: position 22,566 of record BLKR01015525.1, read on the forward strand.
TATGATGCGTGAATGTAGTTATAATTGCAATAGTACGTAAGGAATATTGTTACTTTGTTATCTTGTGTTGCATTGTGTTCTGTTTTATTAGCAAGATCACTGAGGAAAGCGGCAATAAATGACAAAACGCTGATATTTACATGAAAACTGGGTTATTGATGATTCCCTTTCCTTTTTCATAAAATAATAATAATTATTATTATTGTTTTGATTTCCTGTAGAGGATTCGTCCGAGCCCTCACGACCTAATTATAAAATTGTCTATGATGGTACTCCGTAACGCACATATCATAGCAACATTTAAAATAACATTTATTGGCTGGAGTAAAGAAAGAATAGGTTAGAGAGAGCAGGAAGGAATACGGAACCACCACAATCTCTAAAAGAAGTGTAGTTTTGAATAAGCTAATACGAATTTCACTTTAGGATAGAACACATTCATGAAAAAATACATATTTTCCATTATTGCAATACATACCAGGGTAGTGAAATTTTCTAAATTCAATAATTTTATTTCGTTATCACCACTAGTAGGAGCAATAACAACTAAGATCGCGAAATGAATAGTGTAAAACGAGTCCAAACAATAGTGCTTGTTGCGGTGTGCGGTCACCGCTCTGCATAAGTGCATGCGGAGTGCTATCACCGTATTTTCAAAAGCTAGTTAATTTTTCAATTGTGCGAATACTATTAGTTGTGCATTGTCTCAATGCACAACTAATTCGACCCTATTTGGGGTATATTTCAAAATTCTGTTGTCCAGGTTTGTTGAAACCACATCATAAACCAACAATATTTTAATTTAAGAATGTCAATGGTATAAAAAACTAGTCAAGTGGCGAACATTATCTGGCCAACTAGTATGACAAGTCATTTTTAAAAATTAGTTCCAGATTCATCAGAGTTTACATATGAGCATTTCAATCAAATAAACAAAATAACAGACGTAAATATTAACTTAGTTTTAATTAAGTTACACGATTGCTTACGTTTTATTCCTTTATATATTAGTGTTCTGAATTTTGGAAGTTATATTCCCGTCATTCGATGCAGCTGCAACCCTCAGTTTGTTAGGGCACCTGCCGCCACTGACTCACACTCAGTTCCACGTGCGAAGCAATGCCTTCTCACCAGACGGTTCCATACGTGGGGACTAAACGGGTAAAGACGAGCGCACGTGGTTTTAGTTGGTAGACCAAGCCAGGGAGACTGACAGTACCGGCTACACCGGTCTCTTTAAAATATTTCCCCGCCTAAATGATAATAATAATAATAATAATAATAATAATAATAATAATAATAATAATAATAATAATAATCCATACAACTGTCATTTTGTTGGTCCGAGTAACAACGGTAAATAACCAATCAGAGCAGTCGGCCTCTAAAATTCTCCTTCAGACAGCAGCTGAATTCGACCTAGCAATGTAGCTATAGCTAGTGTCGAAAATCATGCAGCCGTCGGGACTCGAACTCTAGGACCTCCCGGACAGAGGCACTGCAGTGACATCAGTTGATGCCCTAAACCACCTCTTAGCCGGTAAGTCATGTTATTCATTGCACTTAGCACTATCTGTACAAACAGTTTAAAGAAAAAATGGAAACATTAAAAAAATTGTTTTAGACATTGTCCATTCTTGGCACGTAGGCGGCCAAATTACTTCAAATTTGGCGCCAAACTTGGAATACAATCAATTATAAGCACTCTTTGGGCCGAAATAACAGTAATGGGTATACATTTCAAACGTCCCGAATTCGACTTAATTTTAACTTAATTTTTAAGTTTAATTTTCCCCTCGAAACCGCCGGAAGGGTTTGCAGAGAGAAAGTGGAGTGAATTTGCGTGTTTCAGTTGTTTTAGCTGCTTCCAAAGATGACCATGAGAGCGCGATACAACCGTACCCAATGATATACAAAAGCAGTTCATTGTCAACAACTTCTCGGAATTCGACTCTTTTTACTTTCTCGTATACGTACGGAGTAATATACGTAGTATAGAGAAAGATATGTAATGTTCGGCGAAAAAACGGCGGATTTTCGGCAGGAAAAAATGCATTCCCGGGCTCTGGTGACGAAAAAGGGCATAAAACCACTTTCTAAATTAAGAGAAAAAAATTCTCTAACACGTGGTGTAGCCAGAACCCCTGTTTTGTGGGCCCTTGATGCCAAAAAACCAATTAAAAGTAAAACGTCCGTCCGTCCGTCCGTCCGTCCGTCCGTCCGTCCGTCCGTCCGTCCGTCCGTCCGTCCGTCCGTCCGTCCGTCCGTCCGTCCGTCTGTCCGTCCGTCTGTGAACACTACCCTAAACCATTTGTACGATCTTCTCCAAATTTAAGTCCTTGTCTATCTGGATCTAGTTGATGCTTTGAAATTTTGAAAAAAATCTTTAAAATTTGGGGGTACTTTACATTAAGCGCCACGGACATTTTCCCAATTTTGTCAAAAGGCTCCAATTTTTTTCTTTAAATTTCTCGTAAGAATAGAGTATAATACACTTATAAAGGTGGCATAGGCCACATCTTCACGGTTAACTCTGAATTTTCGAAAATTGTAAAAGTTTGAAATTTTTTCAGCGTCTTCTTACAACTATAAAATTGAAGATTTTTCCTTTAAATGAAATTTGTTGCAAAATAAAGTTTATTTATTTTATTTATTTTTTATGTACAATTTTTTGAAAGTTTAAGTAGTTTTTGTGCAATAGAGCGTGCAATATTTGCAATTTTAAAAACTAAAAAAAAAGATTTTCTCAAAACCGGCTCCAATTGTTTCTTTTAATTTTTGGTATGGTTAGTGACAAACGAACCCTATACGATGACATAAACATCATAATGCTATATTTGTTTTTCAAAAATTACAAAAATGTAATTTTTGGACTTGTCTCTCACGTCGATAATACATACATTAGAGGCGATTTCTACACATTATTTTGTTAATGAGTACATGTGCTTTAAAAAATGTCAATTAAAGTTTCTCGAAAACTCAGCAGTTTTTTGTGGAAACGAGCTCGAATTACCACATTTTTAGAAACGCTCAAACGCCATTTTCTCAAAAATGATTCCAAATTTATTCTTCAAACTTTTCCAATGAAGAGTGCTAATTGCATTATTTAATGTGACGTAAAATTAATTTTGGTGTATAATTTATTTTTCAAAAATTACACAAATGTATTCTTTTTAAAATATCTCTCACGCCGCACGGAGTGAGAGATATTTACACGTCAAAAATCACTTACTTTTGGTAAGGCGTTTTCTTTCAATCCTAGTCATGTAGACTTTAAACGTTCGCTATTTTAAAAGAGGCAGGCCGAGGCGGCTGTTGTTAACAAAAAACATCAACAAATGTCCAATTAATAATAGTTATTCATTTCACAGAAGTGCTTTTAATCGTTTTCATGTAATTGTCCGTCAAAGACCGCGTAGTTTTGGGAATGACGCTTTCTTTCAAACCTCGTCATGTAAACTTTTAACAGTCGCCATTTTAAAAGAAGCAGGTTAAGGCGGCTGTTGTAAACGAAAAAAACATTAATAAATGTCCATCCAATAATAGTTATTAATTTCATGGACGTGTTTTTAGTTGTTTTTGTGTAATTACCCGTCAAAGATCATTTAATGAATGATAATCACGCTTTTTTTCAACCTCGTGATGTAAACTATAAATTGACGCCATTTTGAAATAGGTTGACCAAGGCGGTTGTTATCAACGAAAATAATATATATAACTGTTCACTTAATAACATACATTAATTTGACGGAGATATGTTTAGATGTTTTGATGTTATTGCTCGTCAAAATTCACTTACGTATTGCATGTTTCAGTTCTGCAAATCTCAATTTACTATGTTTAAATTTATTCAAAAACAAAGAAATTTGGCAAATGGAAAAAAGGAATATTTTTTAAATGATATTGAAAATGTTACGCAATTGATAAAAATCTGAAAGTTGGGAAGATAATAAATTTTCAAGATGGATAAACGTAATTTTCTTAATTTCCAAGACGTTTTTTCAAGACGTAATTTTGAAGACGTTTGAACTCAAATAACAAAACAAAAGCAATGTGGAATATAATAAAAAATACGACCAAATCAACTAGAAACCCTGTAGAGAATTTTGTTTTAAAATATAACGATATAAATGTGAACGGTCCGGCAACAGTGGCTAGTCTCTTTAACCAATACTTTTTGAGAATTGCTGCCGATCTCACTCAGGGTCTTCAGCCACAAAATTCAATAATAGACAGTTCACCCAAAATTTTAGACACGATGTTCGTTTCCTAACCTTCTTCCTATGAAATTCTCAAAATAATCGGTAAACTAAAAAATAAATATTCGTCCGGTTTTGATGAATTCCCGAATTCTTTGTTAAAGACCTGTGCGTATGCCATTATTCACCCGTTAACTCACATATTTAATTCATCGTTATGCACCGGAACGTTTCCAGATATTTTCAAAACAGCTAAAATTAAGCCGCTCTTAAAAAAAGGCAACAAAAATGAAATTCAAAATTATCGGCCCATTTCTCTTCTATCAGTTTTTTCAAAAATATTAGAGAGACTTTTTTACGTACGAATGGAAACCTTTCTCAGTAAACATGACGCGCTTTCAGATTGCCAACATGGATTTAGAAAATTAACAGCTATATTTTCTTTTCTTAAAGATGTCGCCTCATCATTGGATCAAAACGAAGCACCTATTGGATTATTTTTAGATCTCTCAAAAGCTTTTGACGTCATTGATCATGACATTTTACTTTATTTTACTTTACATTTTACTTTACATTTTACTTACTATAGAAGCAACTTGTGCTGGAGATGTGGTAAATCAGGCCACAAACGTACCGAATGCCAAAATAGTCCGTCGAGTGTACTATGCGCGACCCAAACCGACGCAAGAGGTACTGATCACATACCTGGAACAGGTGTCTGCACTGTATTCAGAGATGCATTGAAACAGAGGAGAATAGCAAAATCAAGAAAGAGAATACTACAGGGAAATTTGAATCGTAGTAGAATTATCTCAGATCTTCTCGACCAGCTAATTATCGCGCTGAAGGTGGACATCTCGTTGATTTGTGAGCCGTACAGGAATAAAAGTTCTCTGATGCCTGAAGGACGGCCATATGGATTCCCGACACTAGTCAAATCCGAGTGGAGCGCCACGGAGCAGGCCCACACTATGTATGAACGAGGATAGATAAAATAACATACGTGAGCTGCTATCTGTCCCCAAATGACACCACCGAGGAATTCCGACAGAAACTTGAGAACTTCGAAGACTGCCTAACAGGTAGTGGTGGTCGTAAAGCCTGGGGACTTTAATGCGAGGTCACTAGAATGGGGTATGCCTCGAACAGACACAAGAGGAATGTTCATATTGGAAATGGCGGTACGACTGGGTTTGATAGTTATAAACAAGGGCTCCACCCCGACCTATAGAAGACCTGGGTTCGGAAACTATCCCAGACATCATGCTTATGCCGGGGAGATTAGCGGCTAAGTAACGAGGCTGGCGAGTCATCGAGGATTACACTGGTAGCGACCATCAATACGTATTGAACCAGATACGTGATAATGAAAGACGAGAGAGACACGCTCACCTCACCAAACGATACACACAATGGAGCACCACCAAAATGGACAAAGGTGGGATCCAGAGCCTATTCCTAAACTGCCAGGTCTGGAGTCTATTCCTAAACTGCCAGTAGAGCCACAGAACAGGGCACAACAGAAACCCTCGTAGAGGCAACCATGAATCTGGTCATCAAAGCATGCGACGCCTCTATGCCCATTAAAAAGAAAGGAAACGGAAAACATTCGGCCTATTGGTGGACGAACGAAATAACAGAATTACGAAAAAAATTGCCTCAGACTCCGCAGGAAAGCACAGTGAGCGCACAGGAGAATAAACTCTGCAGAGTTTTCAGAGCTCTCAGCGGAGCACAAGGCTGCGAGGAAGACACTCCAGAATGCTATCAAGAATAGCAAAATCCAATGTTGGAAAGAACTGCGGGCGGAAGTCGACACCGATCCCTGGGGATTGGGGTACAAAATTTTCACCCTGGAATAAGTACTCTCGGACACAGGCATCCTGAGCTCAGAAGATATGACGAGCATAGATGAGGCTTTATTTCCAACAGAGCCAGTTAGAAGCGAAGCCTAAGATGAACCGAGAAATATTGAGGCACACATCTTCATCAAAGAAGAGCTAGTAGCGGTGATATGCTCTCTGTAAAATGAAAAGGCACCAGGACCAGACGGCTTACAGGCAGAAGTTTTTAAGGCAATGGTGGAAACATCTCCGCAATTGATATTGAACATGTAAAATACCTGCCTCAAAGCAGGGAATTTTAGCACTCGCTGAAAAATCTCACGCCTGGCTCTCGTAAGCAAGGGCAAAGGTGTCACGAACACGCCATCAACGTACAGACATCTCTGCATGCTAGACAAAGCGGGGAAAATCTTGGAGAGACTCTTAAAGCCGCGATTACTTGCAGCTATAGAAGCTGCCGGTGGTCTGTCTGAACAACAGCATGGATTCAGAAGAGGGCGTTCTACGTTAGGAGCCATACAGGAAGTTATCAGATCCGTAGACAGACCGAACGAGGCATGCCACGCAGTCCGCCCAATTGTTCTTCTTGTGACCCTGGACGTTAAAAACGCTTTTAACTCGACAAGATGGGTCGATGACATAGAGGCAATAGAAAACACTTTTGCAGTCGACAAATATCTTACCCGTATGGTAAGGAACTACTCCAATGACCTATTATCCTCTTATTGGATCCACTTATACGAGACAAGTGGACAGAAATCCATGCCAGTTCCCGCTGATGTTGCACAGGGATCGATCTTAGACCCATATTTTTGGAACTCAGTAATGAGAGCCTATTAAGGACAAAGATGTCAGAAGGTACCCTCCAGGTCGGAGATGCTGACGACACAGTAGCCGTTATAGAAGCCCGTAGTGTCGAGCTGGCTCAGCTCAGGCTAAACCAAGTGATGAGGCGCGTCAATAATTGAATGGAAGGCCACGGTTTACAACTGGCACTAGCTAAAAGGGAGATCGTGGTCCTCACCAGAAAAAGAATCCCCACCACAATTTCCTACCCATGCAAGTGGGCAGAGAAAGTTTATCGTCTCGTTAAAGCCGTCTGCAAAGTATCTGGGGGTAACTGGACACAAAGCTGACCTACTGACCCCACATAAGAAAGGTTGCTGACAAAGCTGCAACTACAACTGCAGCACTGAGCAGGCTAATGGCTAACGTCGATGGCCCAAGGACGAATAAAAGGAGACACTTGATGACGGCGGTGCAGTCAATGCTACTATATGGAGCCGAATTGTGGGCTGAAGCGCTGACTGTGAAGAAAAACAGAACACGGATCATAGTGCCGCGTAGGCGAGCGCTCGGAGTGGCATGCTCTTACCGAATAGACTCCGAAGACGCTATCCTGGTGATTGCAATGGTAATACCTATCGACTTGCTCACGCTGGAGCGCAAGCGAATTTACGGTAGGAGCGGAGTCGAAGGAAGAAGGGAAGCAACATAGGAGGAACGACGGAAAATGGAGCACTGGCGGGAACGCTAGAACTGTGGGGCTAAAGAGAGGTGGACGTACCAGCTCATCAAGCAACTGTCACTATGGATGCAACGGAAGTTTGGTGAGGTGAATTTCTTCCTCTCCCAGTTCCTGACAGGCTACGGCTACTTCAGAGGCTACCTCTACCGCTTGGGAAAGGTTACATCACCCTTCCGTAATTATTGCAGAAATCAATTAGACACCGTCGAGCACACCACTTTCCAGTTCACAAACTGGGAAAGAGAACGTGATAATCTGGAGGAAACGACAGGTAGCCTTACGCCAGAGAACACTGTGGAAGTCATGATGAAAAATGAGAAGTCCTGAAGCGCAATCTCCCACTTTATAAAAAACGTCCTGCGGGCAAAGAAGAACGAAGACCGTCTAGACGACAGTAATATATAAGACGGAACAAACGCACAGACACCCGAAGTAATGCGAAAGCGGTTCCGGGTTAGGGTCAGAAAATACAAGTGGTTATTTTTAGTGCGATCTCCTAGCACGAGGTAATCCCTCACTGTTGAGCAACTACTCTGCTACTACTGCTACTGTTACTGCTACTACTACTGCTGCTACTGCTACTACTACTGCTGCTGCTGCTGCTCCTGTTGCTGTTCCTGTTGCTGCTGCTCCTGCTGCTGCTGCTGCTGCTGGTGCTGCTGGTGCTGCTGGTGCTGCTGCTGGTGGTGCTGGTGGTGCTGCTGCTGGTGGTGCTGCTGGTGCTGCTGCCGGGCTGCTGCCGCTGCTGGTGCTGCAGCCGCCGCCGCGCCACCACCGCCGCCACAGCCGCCGCCGCGGCCGCCACCGCCGCTGCCGCCGCCGCTGCCACCGCCGCCGCTGCAGCCGCCGCTGCCGCCGCCACCGCTGCTGCTGCTCCTGCTTGTAAACAAAATGCTGAAGAATCTAGATCACTGGACGGCTGTAGCAGCATTAGCCAGAAAAGTGTTGACACTGAAGAAACGTGAAGAGGACGCGACAGAAACGTGACGTGACTAGACACAGACTGATAGACGACCATCAAGATGAAAAGACAAAACGCAGATAAGAAAGCTCACCAGCTTAGAAAACGGTCCCGCTCTGAAGAATGCTGAAGAAGCGTACCGGAGCGGATCACCAAGAGGAAAGGGGTTTATGGTTTTTAGTGGGAGCGAGCCTCACACTACCACTAGGCCACGAGGCTCTGTAGGTGTCTGTTAGAGATTTTCCAGTTTTCCCCTCAAGTAAAAAAAACAAACTACTACCACTACTACTACGACTACTACTACTACTACTACTACTACTACTACTACTACTACTACTACTACTACTACTACTACTACTACTACTACTACTACTACTACTACTACTACTACTACCACTACTACTACTACTACTACTACTACTATACTACTACTACAACAACTACTGCTACTACTACTACTACTGCTACTACTGCTACTACTGCTACTACTGCTACTACTGCTACTACTGTTACTACTGCTACTACTGCTGCTACTGCTGCTACTGCTGCTACTGCTGCAAATCTTCCTGCTACCGCTACCGCTACCGCTACTGCTACTACTACTGCTAATACTACTGCTACTACTACTGCTACTACTACTACTACTACAATAATAATAATAATAATAATAATAATAATAATAATAATAATAATAATAATAACAATAATTTACTTTTGAGGAAAGCCTTATGTTATTCTTGTAACTTTTCATGTCATCTGATGACACCTAGAATGTTTATTTCTGTTTATGTAGGGTTTTTCTCACAGAGAGTATTATGAGATATGATTGAATTGTTGTATCTTTGTAATGATATAGTGCCGAATATAAGTGGGGGATGTTGCGTTTCAATATATAACATTACGGTTCTCGGCGTAGACAACATAGGAAGGCAAGAATTTTAAATTATTGAAAGTATCTTTGGTGAGAGAATCATGGACCAATTTGTGGTATGGTTCTAATACATTGTTTTTGTAGTATTCAGATTTGTTCCAGCTGAAATTTACTTGCATTTTCCCACAAAACTAGAGTAAAACTGTAGAAACACTTACTGTGCAAGTTTCCATATTATTCATGTACTGGCTTATACGGTTGTCAGCTATCTGAATTGAATTGTTTCTCTATTAACTTCTATGAATTCCTAACCACCACCTCATTTCACTTCTTTTAGATGGCTTCAAAAACCGGATTTTACTGAACTGAAATCAATTTTGGGATTTTACTGGACGAATTTACAAGATTCATAGTTTCATTGCATAAAATATATTTTTAAATTATGAAATTGTTTTAATTTATCTTTTTCAAAAGTTTCATTTAAGAAAAAAGTTTTTCTGACAACCCAGCAATGCAATCTGGCGGTCTGTGAAACCCGAATGCTGTTTAATACTAATCGTGTGGATCAATTCGTCATTTTGTTGCCGTATGAAATGAGCGTCTATCCCTTTATGATACCTATTGTCTAATTAAAATTTCTGAGTTATTGCACCAGGGATCCACAGCCCTGAATTGCGGTCGCCTAGCAAACGCAATGTTGGGGGTCTATCTTCCCAAAAGGCTCATAAATCTGTTTCGTCAGTCTTCGTTGAACTTACCAACATGAGACGGCGAGTCACATTTGACTTTACGTCCGGGCGCGAAGCTTAACGACAAGCTGCTCTGCGTTTCAAATTCATCGAATTTCTTGGAACAGACGCCCTGTAAAAGAAAGAAAGAAAGAAAGAAAGAAAGAAAACAAACGCAGTTTCGACCACTTTTAGCAGAGTGGACTCGTACGTCAAAATGATGCTCGGCACACAGCCTAGTATAAATGTAGAACGAAGTTTCCCTGCCAGAAACATATATTAGTTGATAGAAGATAAAATAATTTCTTCGAAAATAATTTGAAAATTTACGTGATTGTAAATTATAATGAAAACAATTAAGATCATATCTTCTGTAACTTAATTATTTTTTTTATTTCTGAAGGTTTCTTCTATTTTTGTAGGATTTTTGAATATATCTTCTATTATCTGAAGGTTCTTTCTATTTTTGTATTTACTTATTTGTGTTTTTTCGCCAATTTAATTTTGTGTGTGAATAATATTTAAAATGCCAAATATGGTTTGTTTAAACAAAATGAACAAACTTAATTATAATAAAAAACACTAGAATTATATTTCATTCACCTGATATATTGTGATGGTTTATCACAAGGGAGAATAATATAAATGTAACATATCGCAGTAAACACGATACGCGCAACAATCACCGAAGGAAGTGATGCGAAAACACGATCGTTGAGGAAAAAGAAAAAAATATTAATATGAGTGATTGAAGAGGGAGTAGCAGAATACGTAAATGTTTTGTTCAAGTAAGAAAGGACACGTGAGAAAATCCGTGGGATAAGTAGTATACGAAAGAAATAAGATTGCAAAGGTCAAGAAATAAATAAATTAACATGGAAAAACGAACAGCCAGTTAGGATAGGAGTTCGTGCGCGGAATGAAATGAAAGGCGCACAATATGAAGAAAAGAAGAGAACCGATCTGGAGGTTTAGGAAGACAGAGAGTAGAGCTGATGCTGATAGCAAGCGGATCGAGAGAGAGGATTAAAAAAAAAATTATTTTACGTCAAAAAACAGTTAAAACTGCGTGTGACGTGCTATGGGGAGAAGTGAATCCTGTGCACATTTTCAAAATTCTTGATCCCTACACTAAGTCATATACTACTTGAATTAAAAAAAACCGCTCCCATGTAATAAAATCTATTTTCAAGGATAAATGAGCAATATATTTTGGGCTCTTATCCATGATGTCCTTCGTCAAGGAATAATACTTCCTGCCGCGACAACAAGGAAAGGATAATTTGAATAACTGTATTTCCCACTGATATATATATATATATATATATATATATATATATATATATATATATATATATATATATATATATCTTAGGTGTGTGTTGTAATAGGATTCAGATTTAGTAAAAGTAAATAAGATGTTGTAACAGGATCCAAATTTAATAAAAGCAATATTAAAAGTATCAGAAGAGACGAAAAAAGTATTTCACAAATAGCTATCCCACCATGGGGCACGAGAAGTAATTCACAATGGCCCCCTAGGTGGGGCATGAGAAGAAGTATTTCACAAATGGTAGCCCAACGCGAGGCAAGAAACGGTGCTTTTCTGGAAGTTCATTTTTAAATCGATGTGCATTTATTAGCCAGTAATTTTAAGAAATTGCCGGCCATCTTATTAATTTTTTTAAATTTTATTTTATTTTATGTCGCATCAACTACAAAAGGTTATTAGCGACAACTACAAAATAACATTAATATTTTTGTACATGGGAAGTTATGACATTTATAGGAACATTCACATTACACTATTAAAGTTTATACACATGTCTTATATATCCCCGTACAATTTTATGCTTTTCAAAAACTTGAGAAACCGATTGCATTGATCTTTGTCCTTTAGTACACTTGACATGTCGTTCTCAACTCCATGTCTCGTCCGGTCAGTCTCAAACCTGGGGCACAGAAATAGATGATTAACAAACATAGAAACATTACACATATTACACATAACAGCTGTTTCTCCTGTGATCAGATGGGCATGTGTGAGCTTGGTGTGACCTATTCTGCATCTAGTTAACACAACCTGGTCAGCTCTGCAGAAGAATGTGGCTGGATTGTAGTCATCATATTCACATGTACTTCTTAATTTACATTGGGCGTTGTTATTCCATTCCTGTCTGTCCAATTCTTGTAATTTTCTTTTGATGTTGGCGTGATAGTCCTGTGGTATTATGGGAAGGTTACTTCTTTCATCAAGTTGTGACGCCTCTTTTGCAGATCTGGCTGCCAGCTCATTCTCCGTGATACCCACATGAGCCGGGATCCATCCAAAAACTATGTCTTTACCTTTAAAGTTCAAGTTTCTTATCATACTAACAATGTCTAAAGCTAGCGGGTTTCCTGAATAAAAGACATTTACAATAGTCGACAGAGCCAATTTGGAGTTTGTTACTATCAAAAATTTACGTTCATTGTCTTCGAGAATGTAGTCTAGTGCTGTGATGATGGCATACAATTCGCTGGACAGGACTGAGTACTTGTCGGGCAGTTTGGTTGATATTACTCTCGTTGACATTACAGCGGCAAATCCCACCAAGTTGCTACTTTTCGAGCCATCTGTGTATATTTTGTTGTAGTTCTCATATTTGGCAATTTCTTCTCCTATTCTGGCTCTTATCTCTTGGTTGTGAATTTTTGACTTCTTGGGATTGTTTGTCAGCTCCTCAGCTTTAATGTCCTGAATGGTCCATGGGGCATGCATGTCCTAGCTGAAACGCATTAGGAATGTATACGTTACACAGATGAAAACTACTACCGCCAATATGCAGCCGTATCACACATACTTCTACGTCACTTGTAATAACGCATTCACTGCACTTGATCGACGTATGAACATAGATCGCAACACCGCCACTGGCATTTCCACATATCACTCTGTTTTTATAAAAACATTGATAACCTTTTATATTAAAATAATACTTATTTTTGAAATTGGTTTCTTAGATGCACAGTATATCATAGTTTTTGTCTTTTAGATACTTCTGAAGAAATTCATATCTAGTGAAAAAACCGTTCACATTCCATTGTAAAATTCTTATCTTCATATTTGAAGATCTTCGCTTGTTAGTTCGTCGTTGTCAGACGATTCCTTTGAAGAATCTGAGAGGACTGGGTCCTTAAGTTTCTTCATAATTCTCGTAAATCTTGATTTTATTCCTCTGTCAGACAGTAATGGATATATTTCTTTAAGCATTTCAATTAGCCTGCCTGTCTCTTTGGTGTAACTAAGAGATATTTGAAGAGGGTTACTTAAGCCATAAGTATTTTCCAGAAAGTCTTTTAGTTGTACGTTAGTACATTGTTGGATTCTTCTATTCTTTCGTTCGCTGGGGCTAGTTGCTCCACTATGCTTTTCTTGTTGCAGACACTACTAACGGTGTTCTCCCTGGATGCCTTCCTTTTCTTTTTCTTAGTTTGTTTTGCCGAACCGTTAATTTTTCCTTGGGGACGGTTGAATTGTTCTTCCTGAAGTTCACTTGAATTGTTGCTGGGAATACTTGTGATATGTGATAAGGCTCTCTTAACAGGCTTGCCTTGGTCAAGTGGGGGATATTCATGGTAACTAGGAACCTTATCTCTTTGTTCGTTGTCAGCGGCTACATTGTTATCAATTATGTCTTCCGATTGGTTGAGGTTAATGTCTCCTACATTTTTACAGTTTGTGGCAATATGACCTTCTTCCTTGCAGTGAAAGCACTTAATGATACCGCTTGACATGTAAATCCACTTTCTTTCTCCTTTGTATATGATCAGTATGGCTTCAGGTATCAAACTTAATGAGTCTTCCGGAACGAACACCTGTCTTCGGAAACTTAAGATATGAGTGAACTGTTCTTTACCAAAACCAGCTCTGAGAAACGACACTTGAGAACTGCGTATCACTTTTAATTTATCTAGTTCATCTTCAATTACTGCATTAGGAATCATAGGATAAACATTTGAAATTACGATACGTTTCTGTCTACTCACAAGAGACCGAATATTTTGGGAGGAACCCTCAATATTAATAGTCTTGTACTTCTCTGTTAATTCATCCACTAACTGCTTACTGCTCAAAAATACACACACTCTGTTATTTGAAATTTTTGAAGCATACGTGATGTGACTAGGCGGAACAATCGATGCTAAAGCTTCTACGTACCTTTCGAGGGGTGTGCTGTGGTCTTTGCCTTCAATTATAATACCTTGTTCCTTCTCCGGGTACATGGCATTGAGAACGACTCTGTTGTAACTTGGACGGCCGGTGTGGTTTCCTTCAACGGGCTGGCTCCTGTAGTCAGAGGCCTGCCCTCGGGTAGCGGCTTCGGCATCCGCCATTTATTTTCTGTTCCTCATTCACAATGAGAAACAGGTCGATCGTAATTAGAACAGTTATATGCACTGAAGTAGACGGCTTACTTTACACTGACACTTAAACTTCTTGAGTTCGATGAAAACACGTAAACGAGTCACAGACCGCGAGGCTCTACTGAGCGGGGCACACGATGTTGCCTCGACCACTGCTGCCGAGCGAATCCCATCTTATTAATGTAATGAGTAACAATTTATTAATTTTGAATAAAATATTACGCCATTTAATTATGTGTTGAAATTAGTTTAATATAATCACCATGAAAACGCGTGCTAAGAAAGCTCGTATTGGAATATTGGAATCCGAGAGGAGGAAACGATTTCTGCATCTGGTGGAGACGAGGTTCATGGGAATATTGATAGTAATGTCAATACTGAGGCCGAATCGAATTTAGTTACAGAAATAGGACCCGAACGAAAATTATTGGGAGCAGCGCGACCTAAACAGGAGATGCAGAAATTACCGCATAAGGAGGACGCGAATAGTTCAATTTTAATGTTGTTGCTGGATATGAAGAATAAATTTGAACAGATAGAAATATCTAACATAGATATGAAAAATGATTTTAAGAATAGCGTTGAACTGTTAGAAAGTAATAATGCAGAAATGAACAACAAATTGGACAATAAATTTACGCAATTAGAAAATAGTCTATTTCGCGAACTGCAAATCACGAAACAGGGATTATAGGAAAATGACCGTAAAATTCGCGAAGAAATGTCACAAATGTGGACCGATTTGGGAACACAAAAAGAAGACACGAATAGAAATCTTGATAAGTTTAGGCAACAAACGGAATCCACCCAAAAATAACACAAGGATTTATTACAGAAAAGTGGTCTTCAACAAAAAGAACAGTAGAATACCGTGGTCACGGAAGTTGGACAATTACGTGATGTTTCGCGTCAGCAGGACGCTAGATTAAATGATGTCGAAGTTAAAGTTGAGAATGCTAATATAGTAATTGAAAGAAAAGTGGATGAGTAAATTAAATTAATAAAAGAATCAATTGATAGTCAATTTGGAACGGAAACAGGGAAACTGAAGAGGGAAATATTAGATTTAGAGAAAGAGGTCACATTGGCTTGCGCAAGCAGAAATATAAATATGTCAATCCCAGTAGTACACTTACCAGGAAGTTTAAGATTCTATAGTGACAGAAAGAAGCAATCTTATTCTTTTTTGTCTAAGATTGAAAGTTATTTTTTATTAATAATATTCCTCAAAGATGAAAACTATATTACATAGAGTAGGCTATGTTATCCAAGATTTTGTATTGGTTTACTTCTCTAATTCCAAATCCCGCGAATTTCGACGAGTGAAAAATAAACGTTTTAAAAAGATATTGGAATGAGGATCACAAGTTTGAGTTAAAATATAAATTAATGGGGAAAGATTCCGGAAAGTTGAAGAGGAAACTACGTGCGAGTTGGCGACGCGAAAAATCGCTACATTTAAGGCATACGATGATAAGTTAGACATGCATGAGATAATGCGTATTATTGTTCAGCAACTGCCAGAAAATATACAGAATTTGTTATGGAATAATATGCCGGAGACGTCTGAAGATAGAGTGGAACGGTTAAGCACATTCGACCAGACATTTAGTATGGAAGGTAATAAAATCAGCTCCAACGGGACGCCATATTGGAAAGCGGATAAACAGAATTACGGCAAGCGAATAGGCGAAGGAGATGATAGGAGAAAACAGTATCCAGACACACGAATCGACAGAATATTTCGTCGAGTGAATAATTCTCTAGGAAGTGGGCAGCTTTTCATTTTGATTTATCAATTTATCAGCCGACAAACTTGGACACCCCGCGGCCAGGGGGAGGGCAGGGGGAGGGACGCGTTGATTAATCGCTAGAAGGTAGAACCACAGTTGTCTGCGATTGGTGCAACATCCCAAGGGGTAGAAGGGACGCTGTCTCAGGGGAAGGGGGCTAGTTCGTTTACGTACGAGGCGGAAATATCGTCATATTTCCTTGCCAAAGGAGAGATTTCTCCTGCGCATACGCCACGACGAAAAATTATTTCTGAGCGGGGTTTTCCGTCCAGAATTATTGTCCGTAGGCCAGTAATCATTTATCATTTTAGCAACAACTACTCTAACTTTTAAAAAATCGATTTTTAATTCCTGTCAAATTGCTATTTTGAGATGTTCATTTCAGGCATAATTTGCGGAGTCTTCCGGCCGTTCTAACGCATATGTAGAATTTGTTTATAAAATTATAAATTGTTGCAAAATTGTTAATTCGCTGTTTTCGGTTCTGGGACATTGGGAGACTCCCCCTATAGATTTGCAAAATTTGTAAATTGTTTATAAATTTGCAATTGTTGCAATTTTATTGTCTCATCTGAATGGCATTTAAACGCAATACAAAATTCCAGAATACGATCGGTGCTATCATATTTCATTCTCGAGATATGTGTAATTGTTTATAAGAAATTAACATCTTACATAGACCCATTTGTTTGCGCTTAATTCATTCGCTCTATACAGCAATACTGAAAAAACAGTTCTCCAATATCGCGCTTTTGCCTGCTACATACGCTTAAAATGCACTTGCTCGAGTATAGTATACAGACACTGTTTAAATTGTATGTATTGTAAGATAAACTTTAATTAGGTGGGTAAACTTTGATTGACCATTCACTTTGATTGTCTAAAAGTCAAACTTGACGAAACTGAGATCAGTGTCGTAATAAGAGTTATTATGCATGTTATTATTCGTATATTAGTTATTATCCAGTGCTTTATTTTTAAAATTTTAGGTACCTGAACGCTCCTCAAACTAATTATTAATGTAATAGCAATAGTTATTTATATATCATATATTTTAATAATTATTCCGAAGGTAACGGAACGCCGTTCCGTCGCGTTCCGGCAGAAATCAAGCCCTGCATATATCTTTCATTAATACCAAAAATAATAATTTGGGTACTGCAAGTAGTATTAGAACAAACCCATGGCATAAGAACTGCCAACATAAGTACTGTCAGATGTCATCTTTCGTAGGACAAGGAGTCAAATTTAAACAAAAATTATACTTTACTTGAATTTTGACAAATTGCGTCTAACTTTCTATGATATTCAAATCGTAACATTGCATTACAATATTCAATTGGTCATCAATTTCGGCTTAAGAGCCTTGTTTGATAATCTTCAAATTTTCGAAAATTCAGAGTTAATCCTGAAAATCGGGCCTACGCCACCTTTATAAGTGTATCATACTTTATTCCTACATGAAATTTGCAGAACAAATTTGGAGCCGTTTTGAGAAAATTTTGGAACGTTCCAAGGGGCTTAATAAAAAATACCTTCAAATTTTAAAGAATTTTTTTCAAAATTTCAAAGCTTCAACTACAGCCACATGGATAGGGGTTTCTTCAATTTGGAAAATATCCTACGCCTGGTTTAGGCGATAGTAGTATTCAGAGATGGACAGAGGGGCAGCAGACGGACAGACAGATGGACAAACGCCTTTTAAAACACTTTTTCGTAATCAGGGGACTCCAAAACGTGTATTTCCGTTGAAGTCTCGAAATCGATTTTCCGCAGCATTACATAACTTTCTCTATACTGTGACATACCAATATGTGGGACCTTGTATTGCGTCACATTTATTTTAAACAGAGTGAATTGTAAGGATAGACATTTGTAAATATGGCGGCATAGCAACGGTAGACGAGTTGTCGTCAAGATCAACAAACTTCATTGCTTTGAACCACGGGGCGCGGCTAGTTGACAAAGTAAACTGTTTGGGGATTGGCCGAGAAAGCAATGACAGTCTGGGGCGCGGCTAGTTGAATTTGTAAGTAATTGAGGGATTGTCTAGGCATGACATTTTTTCTAACAAGAAACAGTAGAAAGACGGACCGAGTTTTGTAGGGTTGAAAGAGGAATATGGATTCATTCTGACTTATGCCGTGGTGCTGTGCGGATCGCGTGTAGACAATTGATGTAGGGAGTTTGGGAATTGTGAAATCTACTTTGGAGCGTATAGTTGTCGGACTTAGAATATTGATGTAATGTGCGGAAATTGGAACTTGGAAATATTTCGAGTGCAGCAGCTAGAATTGTGAACTTAGGTGAATTTGTCAGCAACAGGACTGGGAGTATTTGATGCAGATATAGTTTGCTGAAGAAAGAACTGAGAACTTTTAAAAGGAGAATTAATTAAGTCTTATCAACTCATAAGGCGGTGAGGATCAGTGACTTGAGTACACTTGTGCCAGAACGGAATAAAAGAAGATGGTATTTGGACCTGGAGCCATCGACACCGGGAAAATTGAAAATGGTTCTACGCGGCGACATCGGTCCATAGAGCGCGCGAAGACGGGTACTGTAATATAAGGTTTGAGACTGGCCATGACCGAAAGTTTAGTATTGTTACTAATGAAAATTGAATAAACTTACAAGTTTCTGTGAATAGAAAAGATGGTTTTCATTTAGCCAATTCCAGCAAATGAGTAGCTAGAAATGTATTTTTGCTTTTCAGATTCCTCGGCCATTCTGTACAGATGGCAGATCGAATAATCGGCTATTAGCAGTCAATAGCGATTATTTCTTATAAGACCCATCGACCCAGTTAGCCGGATATTAATTTAATGGAAATAGCAGTTGAAGAGTAATTTTAATAATTGAATTAACGTAATATTTTCCTGGCGCCCATATTCTTTTATAAATTTGGAACGGGTTACGTTGAATTAATATTAGATGGGCAGAGGAAATATTGAATTTAAAAAATAAAATCAGACAGTTTGTTTCAATACTATGTATATTACTTCGTATATACGTTACTCCGTACTTCGAAAAATTAGACATTTTAACGAACAGGAGACCTACGCTATTCTCTAAATCGTTCTTTACGCTATCTAAAGTCTAAATTTAATAAAAATTACCGTTTTTTAAGAAAAAATAGTTTAAAGTAAATGAGTGACATATTTAGATTAAATAATTTTTCCTATTATTTTTATTTATATTCCTTATTTATTATATTCCTTTGTATTATATTATATTTCTTTATATTCCTAATATATTATATTCGTATTATATTATTCCTATTATTTTTAGAATATATTATATTCCTAGTTTTTACTTTGCGGGATCTTATTGAAGAGAGAGGTAATCAAATAAGGACCCTACTTACGGTGGTACGTATATTTACGTAAGAAATAATATTGATTCTACCTTCTTGTCAGAATTCAATTTATATGCAGTTGAAATTTTTTTAAAAATAACAGTTGTACTACATCTTACTATGCTGAAAATTATCTTACATTGCATCTACAGACCTCCAACAAAGCGAGCTTTAGATTATTTCATTTTTTTAGTTTTTCAAATTTATTTCTACTCGTTCAACCTAAGGTCTTTCGAGGAATTTCAGTTTTACATGCTGATTTTTTGGGATTTGGGCTGTCCTTGACAAATTGAGTTTAGAATTCTCTGAATTAATTATATAATTTGTTTTCTTTTAGATGGTATTGAGTTTTAATCTTGATTTGGGGGAATAAACTGTTAGGATTGGCTGTCGAGCAATTGGAAGGGAAAGGTAAAGATTCTACATATTATTAGTTTAGGTAGGTTTAAGCATCCCTTGGGGAAATTGCAATTTCTTCGAAAATCTAGAGATACACTATGTGATCAAAAGTATACGGACCCCCCCCCCCCAAAAAAAAGCATACGTTTTTCATCTTAGGTGCCTTGTGCAGCCACCTACCGTCAGGTACGCATTCTCCGCGACATCATTATACATCGCATACGCATTCTCCGTGGTCATTATACATCGTGCAATAGCATAATGGGTCGCTCCGTGGAACTCACGGACTTCGCACGTGGTCAGGTGATTGGGTGTGTCTTGTGTCGGAAGTCTGTACGCGAGATTTCCACACTCCTAAACATCCCTAGGTCTACTGTTTCTGATGTGATAGTGAAGTGGAAACGTGAAACGTTTCAACACATGTAGAGCACAAATGCGTACCTTGTCTGTTCACTGACAGAGATCGCCGACATTTGAAGAGGGTACTAAAGAGTAATAGGCAGAGATCTATCCAGACCATTACATAGAAATTCGAAATTGCATCAGGATCCACTCCAATTACTACGACAGGCGTGAGGTGAGAAACCTTGGATTACATGGTCGAGCGGCTGCTCATAAGCAACACATCACGCCCGAAAATGTCAAACTTCACCTCGCTTGGTGTAAGGAGTGTCAACATTACACGATTGAACAGTGGCAAAACGTTGTGACGAATCACGAGACACAATGTGAAGATCCGATGGCAGGGTGTGGGTATGGCGAACGCCCGGTGAACGTCATCTGCCAGCGTGTGTAGTGCCAACAGTGAAATTCGGAGGTGGTGGTCTCATGGTGTGGGCGTGTTTTTCCTGGAGGGGGCTTGGACCCCTTGTTGTGCGTGGCACTATCACAGCACAGGCCTACATTGATATTGTAAGGACCTGCTTGCTTCCCACTTTTGAAAAGCACTTTGGCATTACCGATGGAGGGCCCCACGAACTTGTACGTCCGTTTCAGCCAGGTGTCCGGATACTTTTGATCACATAGTGTAACTGAACAAAATTAGTAATCTCTCTTGTAAATCCATTGTCGTATGCGTAGATTTCAACATTGATTTTCTGAGCGAATCCTACGAAAAAGAGCAGTTTCGCAATTTACTTCATTCTTTTAATTTAGATGTTACAGTGAATGTCCAACACGGAATACACTTAAATCACAAACAGCAATAGATCAAATTATAATTAACAAAACCACAACTAGATACGAAATAATAACGAATAACCTAGGTTACAGTGATCACGATGCACAATTTCTTACAATTACTAATAACATGAATACTGACACATTAAATTATACACGCATGTGCAGAGCATTTACTAAAGTTAACATAAAAGTATTTACGGACTACTTGCTGAAGGAATCATGGGACGCAGTTTATAACGCTGTTGTCACAAATTCAAAATATAATTTATTTTTCTCTCTTCTCTCTCTCTCTCTCTCTCTCTCTCTCTCTCTCTCTCTCTCTCTCTCTCTTTCATTTCACTTTAATGCGTGCTTTCCTCTTAAAAAGAGAAAATTAAACATTTTCACGAAAAAGGAATACTTGGATCACACAAGGAATTAGAACATCATGTAACAAACGTACGCTTTACTTTATTTCTAAACATCATAACGTATCACCCGGTTTCCATGTCTACTTCCGAACATACAAAAAAATTTTAAGGAAAGTAATAGTTCAGGAAAAATAACGAAAAAGTGTGAAATCGCCTTTAATGTAAATAATACCGACATGAGACACAAGTAAAAAAAATTACATTTTAAAAATATTTGGAAAAACAAAATGACGTAGATTCACAAAAAATAGAGTAATATGGCGTTTATGTCATGGTATAGAATTCGTTTGGCACTAACCCTACCAAAAATGTAAAGAAAAAATATGGAGCCGTTTTTGAGAAAATCTTGTTTTTGTAATTTTTTTAAAATTGAGTTTTGTGTAAAATTGTATGATCGAACTCGCGGGCAATTGGCTCAAGCGTCGCCCCGTTAGCAAAGGGTCAGCGAATGAGGAAGAGGCCCGCCGATTCGGGAGAGGGAAGGCGTGCCTTCGTCCGTAGGCGAGTGTTGCCCAAGATTCACTTGATTTCTGAGACTCGACTAGTGAACTTCGCTTCTGGCACTTGACTAGTGAACTTGATTTTTGAGACTCGACTAGAGAACTTCACTTTTGCCACCTCGCTAGAGAACTTTTACTTGAGAATGTCACTCGAGGCATGTGTTCGGAGATTTGGCACTTCAGCCTAGAATTCGGCTCCGCATGATATCACATGCTCCGAGAACTGTTAAGACTCGATACCGGAAGGAGCTTCCTTTCCAATTGACAACGAGCTGTTGTGACCGGGGGCGCGTGTCGAGGAATGTGTTCGACGACGAGCAGCAGTTACTATGGAAGTCAAAAGTTAATGTTACTATGGAAGTTTTGTAAATAATCTAGTACGATAAAAAGTTAATATTTCCTCAATACACATTTTATCATCACTCCTTATCCATCATTCCAACGTAAATTTTACTATTTCTATTCCATCTATTGATTCATATTTGCGTTCATGCAAGGTACGTAATGAGAAAAGCTCCTGAATTAACTAAACTTTACCTGTGGGATGATCACGCTGCGGTTGTGCAAAAGGTCCTTATTCTAGTGGAACGAAGACCGACCCTTGCTTGCAGGAGCGGGCAGCTGGTCGGCCCGCGAGAGTGCAAGGGTGGACGGTCCAAGGGACGGCGCGGGTGGACGGCACTGACGGGTTCACAGAGTGCAGCCGGAGTCGCTGGTCTCCGAGGCGACGAGGTAAAGCCTCGAAGTGAGCCTTTATTCTCTTTGTGTTTTTCTCTAATGTAATGTAAATCTCCTGATTTACTGTAGTTCCTCGTACAATCTCTTAATAAATGAAAACTATGATGTACAGAGTTTTTTTTCTTCAAGGAGACCTCAAGCTCAATTCAATTCCATCGATATAAATTTCCATTAACTCCTGTGGTACCGAGGGGAAGGGAAGTCGAATTCACAAGCAATAATTTCCTGAATTGTGAGATACTGCGTTATCCACCTCGCGGCGTCATCTACGTAATTATTTTTGACCAATAACTCACTCTTTCACATTCCCATGACACTTCCGGTATATTAGAATGGAATTTTCTCATTCGTGTAACTAAGCATCTCTTAAGTTTGTTTATATTTCTTCGTGGGCGAAACCACGAATGCTACTTATCGTCCGCTTTTGAACTAATGGGCATTGTTTATATGCTGCACTCCGGTACCATGGCAACCTGCGTCTTGTTGCTAATAAAGTATTCTTTTAATGAAATTCGCTGAATTTCGTATTGGTGATAATCTGGTATGTCACACAAGATTTTCCCATTCATGTCCTTGCAGTAATTTGGACGTTCTGCGCCAGTAGCCTTCTCTGGGCAATTTGAGAGAAAATGATACACTCGTATGTGTAACGTAGTCCTCATTATAGTGCAGTCGATGGGGAGCCAAAAGGGGATCCACCTTGCACAGTGGCATATCCTGTGGGCTACCGGGACTACCGGCGGTTGCCCGTAAAAATTACGAGAGCAAAAATATGACAAGATAAATTATACTAAAAAAAATAATTAATGGTCACATTCTCTTTCAGCGACATACATTTTTCAAGATTCTGTATAATATGTTCTGTTGAGATCTGTGTTAAATACCTCTCTTGTCAGAGCATCAGTCCTTTTAAGAGTCGGCAACGCCGAAGAAACCGCTGGGACCCAGCGGCATCCTCACAGCGTGCGTTCGTTGCATGACTCTCTCTCCCTCCTATGGTAAGAAAGGGTCAGCCACGGGCTCCGGTTGCCGATTTCCCGAGCGGTTTCTTGACACTCTCGGAGCAGTTCGGAGGTAGTGGCCAGTAAACGGACAAAGTAAATTAGATGTGCAAAGCATACACGTTTGGTGGTGAGTGCATATATACATAGATTATATAAAGCGTGTTTTAAGTGTTAAAATTGCAACATATTAAATATGTGATAGTGTCAAAGTACTATTATCAATTTGGCAAGATATTTTGAAAAAATATCACAGCAAACATCGGGAAGTTTATTTGTTGACAATGAGTGTATTGAACAGCATTTATTAGAGAAGCCTTTTAATCGTTCGTGTAACGAGAAATTGTAAAAATGATTGTGTTTCATGAAATTATAAATATTATATATATATATATATATATATATATATATATATATATATATATATATATATACACACATAAAATATTGAATAATAAAAATAGTACAAACTAGCAAAACTATATAATCGAAGATAATGTATAACTATATAGTCAAAGATGGTTTCTAAAGTGAGCGGTAGCCCAGGTCATGAAAGCAGTATACACCACTGACATTGCAAAAGGTGAGGTAGAAGATTTTATTTTTTATTTCATTTATATTGTTATTATTAAAAAACCCTAAGTTTTTCACCTCGACATACTTCGAGAAAAGTTTTGGTAGCCAAAAAAACAAAAAAAATGGAAATTTTTTGGTTTTCCCTAGCAACATTTTAATAGTTGATCTTACCGCAAAAATAGTTATGTAGTACAATTTTAAATGTCATAAAATTTTCTATAAATTTGCTTGATAAATATTTTTCTCAAGTAAATAGTGACAGAGCTACGATATTTTAAAATTTCACCAAATTTTCCTTTTTATTCTGAAGCTGACCAAAATTAATAATAGTCTTTCTAATGTACACGTAGGATTTTTGAATTCCTAAGGTCATTATAAATAAAAAAAGCAATGAAATACTAATGTTATTAATAATTATTGAGTATAAAATTGCGTTTGAAAGTTTTGTTAAGGGTGACAATAGTCCTATAAGTTCTGCCAACACGATTTACTTACATGAAAAGCATTTCTCTAGAATAAAATAAACGTTTGTTATTTTCTTCTTCTAATCATTATTATTACAATTATTATTATGTTAATATTATAATATAGTTATTTTAATATTATATTATTATATTGTTAATAATATTAATGATGCTCCAAGAATGTAAAACTATATTTAGTGGTAAATATAATACTATGCCGCTTTTCATAATGATCGAAATATATTATTTTTTATGAAAGGACATTACCGAGATTATTATTTACAACTGATTTTTCTTCTTCTTCTTCTTCTTCTTCTTCTTCTTCTTCTTCTTCATCATCATCATCATCATCTTCTTCTTCTTCTTCTTCTTCTTCTTCTTCTTCTTCTTCTTCTTCTTCATGCCGGCCTGTACAATTTCTTTTGCCAGGAAAGGTGGTACCGACCTTCTTCTGTGACCAAATCCTCGTTAGCAATGCGTGTTATTTTCCAAACCCATTCATATTGATGGTTTTCTTCCGCATTATTGACGGTTTCAAGGAAAATTTCATAACCTTGTGCACAAAATTTCTTTGTGGAAAGGGCAGTCTCTCTTGCGATTGTGAATAATATTAACAATGATATTATTATTATTATTATTATTATTATTATTATTATTATTATTATTATTATTATTATTACTATTATTACCATTATTATTATTATTATTATTATTATTATTATTATTATTATAAAAAGAAGAAACAAAGGTCATTTTACTTTATTGAAATGATTTTGATCTAAGTAAATCGTGTTGGTGGGTAGAACGTTTAGGCCTACTGTCACTTTTAAGAGTACTTTCAAACGCCAGTGTAACCTCAGTAAGTATTAAAATATTAGTATTTAATCGCTTTTTATTTATAACGATCTTAAAAATTCCAAAGTACCACATTAGAGACTATTAGTAATTTTGGGCAATGTTAAAATCTCGTAGCTCTGGCACTTTTTACATGAGAAAAATACTTTTTAAAGCAAATTTGTAGAGAATTTTATGACCTTTAAATTGTATATAACTATTTTTGCGATAAGAAGAACCATTAAAAAGTTATTACGCAAAACCAAAAAATGCTCAATTTTTGTTTTTTGTCTACCAAAACTTTTCCCGAAGTATTCCGAGGTGGAAAACTTAGGGTTTTCTTATTAATAACAATGTAAACGAAATAAAAAATAAAATCTTCTACCTCATCTTTTGCAAGGCAAAATGACTTATCGATTGCACTATTATAGCTAGCGTGATCAGTTAAAGTGCAAAATGACTTTTATTGCCAGTCAAAATGTGAATACCTTATTTAGTTCAACTTAATAGGAGAGAACATTATAAAACAGCAATAAAGCGTACTGTTCTATGATACTCCAAGAATTTAGAAAAGATGACTCGCAGTATCAATGGGAATAAAGGGGAGAATTTTTGAAACCTCTCAAACGTTTCAGAACTTGTTAAGTGTTTAAAAGCTCTCTACAAACACAAGTAGTGGAATTTAATTGAGAATGCAATGCATTTTTGCTTGATAACGCAGTATCTCACAATTCAGAAAATTATTGCTTGTGAATTCGACTTCCCTTCCCCTCGGTACCACAGGAGTTAATGGAAATTTATTTCGATGGAATTGAATTGAGCTTGAGGTCTCCTTGAAGAAAAAAAACTCTGTACATCATAGTTTTCATTTATTAAGAGATTGTACGAGGAACTACAGTAAATCAGGAGATTTACATTACATTAGAGAAAAACACAAAGAGAATAAAGGCTCACTTCGAGGCTTTACCTCGTCGCCTCGGAGACCAGCGACTCCGGCTGCACTCTGTGAACCCGTCAGTGCCGTCCACCCGCGCCGTCCCTTGGACCGTCCACCCTTGCACTCTCGCGGGCCGACCAGCTGCCCGCTCCTGCAAGCAAGGGTCGGTCTTCGTTCCACTAGAATAAGGACCTTTTGCACAACCGCAGCGTGATCATCCCACAGGTAAAGTTTAGTTAATTCAGGAGCTTTTCTCATTACGTACCTTGCATGAACGCAAATATGAATCAATAGATGGAATAGAAATAGTAAAATTTACGTTGGAATGATGGATAAGGAGTGATGATAAAATGTGTATTGAGGAAATATTAACTTTTTATCGTACTAGATTATTTACAAAACTTCCATAGTAACATTAACTTTTGACAAAAGAATGACGTGCCTTGAATCACATTGTGCCTTCGAATATGTCGAGTTTCTTCAATTCAGATAATGATAAATAATTCTCCATATCCCATACATTCCTAACAAAATAACAAAAAATTTTGAAAGAAGGAATATTTATTTCTGTTTTTTCAATATTATGAGAGAATGTGTTTTATTTGATTGTGTTTCAATTCGTATAATGATTTGATATAGACAGTTTTTAGGACTGATGTGCACTATATTATTTAGACTTTGTCGTTGTGTATGTCTGTACCGTGTTAATATGTTTTGTTTCACTAAGAGTAAGTTAATATATAAACGACGCACTACATTAATTTGGACATATATTCACTGATATACATGAAAGAGGAAAATTATTTGTCAGGATATCACAGTATATGAATGACAATGTATTGTGGAATAATTTTTGTTCTTTAATGTGGAATTATTAGTCTGGAAAGTGGTGTGAGTGAATTTTTGAATCATTGGTTTGGTTTGGTATTTCAGTCTTTTAAAGCGTTAACTTATTTTGAACTTATCTACAAAATAAACCCTTTCCTTCCACACAAACATAAATAACTGAATTTAGAAGTATTTTTATGCTGAATTGTAAAATATGTTTGGATTTTTTTATCAGGTACAACATTCGTAATACTTTTTCGAAAGTTTTATAAAATTACTAACTAGGTATTTGATTCTGATTGATACAAGGCATACTCCTCATTGTCATAATTAGAAAGTGGTGGATAATGATTTTGTAAAATATTTTGCATCTGAAACATCTCTCTTGGTCCAACAAGACAGTCGTCATACGAAATTGTAGTGCTTTGGATACCGTGCCCAGAATGCAGTTCCCCATAATACGTAACATAGTAGTCTGCAACTATTTTTGGCATTAAATAGAAAAATAAACCCCAATAAGTATCAGAGTTATATATTAGGGTCATACCTTCTTAATCTGTACAGGTTCACTCTACAAGATATACCTCATTACAGGTGGCATATTTTGTTTTAGTTGTGATTCTCTTAATATTTATTTATTCAATTCGATAATCTTTGAGGTCCCTCAAATTAAAGAAAATGCATTATATGTACCAATTTACCACCTACAGAGCACTCTAAACATGAACAAGAAAAAGTAGCATATATTCGAGGCCAAGCTCTTATGTAAAAAAGGAAGGCAAACTTGGAGGCCAAATACAGTTCATAGCTGTGTTTTACAAGCGATGAAATTTGCTCTGACGAGAGCAATTACTCCGGGTTTCTTATGAATAATCGAGAGCAAATGCTCAAAGCAATTACTTAAGATTTCTTGAGTGGCGTCCATAGCTTGCTTAAGGTACGAACGAGAGGCTATGTTTGTTTGTCATTGAAGTTCGTAGGGATCAGGGACGTGTGAAAATCGGTATATACATCGAGATTTTTTATACTTGGATTAAAATGACAGAATTCATACACAATCGAGTCAAGAAAGTACACAAAGAGAGAAGACTATCTGACCCGAGGAATTTCAAAAGCCTCTTCAGATTTGAGGAGAAAAACTTTGAATGGCTGAGCAGAGAATTTTAGAAGGAAAATTATGAAACAAGAGTGGGCGCTTTGAGCAATGTACCTACAATAGATGAATTTTTTTCTTAGATATTTGGAGATCCAGCGCTGTGGCAGATGCCATTGGGGTCTATCAAAGTACTATTTCTCTGACTTTCAATAGTGTTAGAATCTTTTTTTTTTTTCAATCCTTAAAAATTATGGGCAGTTCCCAGTTTTACTAAGGTCAGTTTTTTACTTAACTCGCGATTTCATTCTTCTACTTCTTCTTCTACTATTTTATTTTTTTAATTTGCTGCTCCGTGAAATCAATACCCTGTTCGCCACACGTTTGCCTAATATTTTGAATTGATTCCGTCTTGCTGCGTCTGTACTCCGAAAGTTGGCTTTTACTCAGAGTTGGGAAAAATACTTTACATTTAGTATTTAAATACTTCGTAAATAAGTATGTTAATACGTCTTCAAAATACATTAGGTTTTCAATAGCTAAATACATACGTATTTAAAATACTTCAAATGCTCAAAATTTTTTGAAGACAGTTGTGTTCTTGGCAAGGAACAGATAGCTCACTAATCATTGCGAAGTTTGGAAAGACGAGAGCAATTTCCTGGTGCGCCCTGATGGGCTTCGGCGAAGTAGATAAAGTAACCCGCACGGCGTCAAATTCTCTGAGAGGTGTCCTGCTCGACGCGTGACAGGCAAGAACACACACTGGCCAAAGAGAGCTGTATCGGAGGACCCCTGGCAGATTTTACGCGGTTGTTACTTGTTTGGTAAAAAACTACTCATCAGTGATTTCTCAAAAAAAAAAAAAAAAAAAAAAAAAAAAAAAAAAAAAAGGATTGGAGAAAACAAAATGATATTCAATAAAAATATTAATAATATTAAATATTCAATACGTGCACTTAATGAGACTCTAAACGCTCGATTAGGCAATTACGAGTATCTCTAAAATAGACATTTATACGCATTATAAAACACTCGCAAAAGCCATTTCTGAGATAAACACAAATAATGGGGTAAGTTGCCTCAAATTACATTAAAAGAAATAATATAAGCAAAAAGGGCATTGCCCGGACTAAAAATGCGGTTATAAGGAATAAACGCATTTTTTGTTGTTGAATAATTGTCCAGCATTTTTAATGATTTGGATTTATAATTTAAAAATGAAGAGAATTCAAATTCAAGAGCTGAAAGGGGCTTTTATTTTTGTTTAATGAGTTTCATTCACTAGCAGAATCAAACACAAAGAAACTATCCTCATTATCTTCAACTGTATTTTAAGTATTTCCTTTTTTTAAATACATATATTTTATGTATTTAAATACATCTCTAAAATGCATGTCCAAAAAATCAAAAATACAGTTATTCAAATACAAAATGTATTTAAAATACGTATTGCAAATACAAGTATTTAAATGCTGCCCAATCCTGCTTTTACTTAATACCACGGGGTGTTCTTTGAGTAAATCAATGGAATCAAATAAATAATGTAATACATCTCTTGGTGACTGCATTGCTACACACTAAGTTAAACCACAAACTACATCAACGACGCAGAGAGAAAACACAGCGGCTGGGTAGAAAACTCCGATATTTACAAAGAACAGTCTATACAATTAGTACAAAAAATCTCTACGAAGACCGTATTTGCTAATCTCTGATCATCTGACGAGATCAATTACAATTATGAGAGAGTAACACTATTCACAAGAATCTGAGTAATTATTCACACTGAGCGAAATGTGGAAAGATTGCTCTCGAATGTTTACTATATTGTTCGTTTTTTTTATTATCACCCCGATATAAAAATGTTTACTTACGCATAATGCAGTGCGTATAAATGATTCAAGGAAGACTCTAGACTGGCCGTCCAAATTTAGGATCCTGTAAGAGGCTAAATTTACTTTTAAAACAATGATTTTCACAGTGTGGTATATTCACACGTTAATACAACTTATAATACAGGTTATAACAAATATAGTAATTGACTCAACATGATAAATAATATTCATATTCAATGATGTGGTACATCCACACATGTAAGAAAAATAATTTATTTGTAAACGGTATAGCGGAATAAGGCGGTGAAAAGTGACCCCAAACAAAATCAATAATCGCGATGCTCATATGAAAGAATACAAAATGATGTAGATCCCCCAAAAATGCATGTTTTATTTTTTTTCTCAGCATCCATTGCGTGTCTCAAACTGAAAACAATTTGCAGAGACGGGAAAACATAGTTCAAATTGAAAGTTTTTTGTCTACGAATTTTGAGCGAAATTCATATAGAAGAAAAATAAACAACTTTAGGAAATTAATTTTCGACGTTATAACATTGGAGTACTGCTTCAATCCCTCCCTAAAATGTGTCTTATAACATTCGCTAACATACTTTTTTTCACTTTTTTGAACAATGTGGATGGTAGTGAAAAAAAAATTAAAACCAATTTTTTCAGTTTAAAAATTTCATATTTGCCCTTAAATGTAATTGAAAACTAGAGGTACTAGAGAATGGCACCGACTTTCTCGTAGTAAAGTTTCCTAATTTTCTTGGTGTGAACTGCTTTAGAGTCTCACACCATCCTCATTCCAGCTGCCAGCTATCGTCGCCCAAAGAATATTTTTTTGGCATATTCTCAACTTTTCGCTTTATTAATAGTAGAAACCAAATATTACTCCAAGAATATTAAAGAAGAGTAAAACGCATCCTAAATAGAAATTTTTATTGAAAAATTCGAAGCTGATTTTAAGAAAATGGCGATTAAGCAGTACTGTAAAGGCGAAATTTGAAGCTCTTTTTCACAGGAATCTATTGAGGTTTCGAAAACCTTCGAGAAATTTTATTTAACATTATTTAAAGCTCATTTACTCATAAATATAATAATGTGAAGAAATTGCCTTTAATGTAAATATTACCGATGTGAGAGACAAGTCAACAACAATTCATATTTAAAATTTTTGAAAAAACAAAAGAATAGAGGCAATATGCCGTTTATGTCATGGTATAGGGTTCCTTTGGCACTAATCATACCAAAAATTTAATGAAAAAATTTGTAACCGTTTTTGAGAAAATCATGTTTTTGTAATTTTTTAAAACTGCAAATATTGCATGCACTATTGCACGAAAACTACTAAAATTTCCGAAACAATGTACCTGACCTTAATCAAAGAACTATTTACGCACAACAAGTTTCATTTGAAGAAAAAATCTCTATCTACAATTTTGTAGTTGTAGGAAAACGCCGAAAAAAGTTCAAACTTTTGCAATTTTCGAAAATTCAGAGTTAACGGTGAAAATCGGACCTATGCCATTTTATAAATGTATTTTACTCTATTCTTACACGAAATTTAAAGAAAAAAATTTGGAATCGTTTTTGAGAAAATGTTGCAAATGTTCGGGGACTTAATGTACAATACCCCAAATTTTAAATAATGTTTCTCAAAATTTCAAAGCTTCAAATAGAGCCAGATCGACATAGGATTCTTCAATTTGAAAAAGATCGAACGTGTGGTTTACGCGCTAGCAGTGTGCACAGACGGACGGACAGACGGAGCGACAGAGAAGGATGGACGGACGTTTTGAAAAGAACTACTTTTTCGGTATCAGGGAACCCTAAAACGTGTATTTCCATTGAAATCTCGAAATCGATTTTCCGCAGCAAAACATAACTTTCTCTATACTACGTGTATTACTCCGTATGTATACGAGAAAGTAATAATTGTAATAACGTGAAGAAATCACCGCTTATGTAAATATTTCCGACGTGAAAGACTGGTAAAAAAATTACATTTTTTTAATTTAAAAAAAAAACAACAATAGAATAGAGCAAGATGATTTTTATGTCATCGGAAAGGGTAAATTTTGTACTATCAATACACAAAATATAAAGAAAAGTTTGTAGCCGTTTATGAGAAAATCTGTTAGTTATTTTTTTTAATTGCAAATATGATTGCGCTATTGCATGAAAACTACTAAAATTATAAAAAAAGCTAAATGACCTTAATGTAAGAAATATTTATGGGCAACAAATTTCATTTGTAGAAAAAATCTTCATCTTCTATTTTATAGTTGTAGAAAGACGCCGGAAAAAATTAAAAACGTTGCAATTTTCGAAAATTCAAAATTAACCGTAAAAATCGGACCTATGCCACCTTTATAAGTGTATTTTACTCTATTCGTACCAGAAATTTAAAGAAAAGAATTGGAGACGATTTTTAGAAAATTTTGAAAATAGTCGCGGGGCGTCATGTAAAGTACCCCCAAATTTTAAAGAATGTTTTTCCAAATTTCAAAGATTCAACTAGAGACAGATGGACAGGGATTTATCTTCTAATTACTTTAATCATTATTGTAAAAATCACTTCCTTTCAAGAAGGACCATTACGACATGCCCCCCAAGATCTTTTGGACCGCAAAATAATTTGGTTTTTTAAATCATTATTTTTATTCTTTAATTTTATGAATTATTATTTTATTATTTTTATTCTTTAATTTTTCAATTTGGAAAAGATCGTGCGTGTGGTTTAGGCGCTAGGTTTGTTCACATACGACAGACAGACGGAGAGACGGACGGACGGACATTTTGAAAAGAAAAAAAACAACACTTTTTCGTTATCAGGGGACCCCAAAACGTGTATTTCCGTTGAAATCTCGAAATCAGTATTTCGCAGCATTACATAACTTACTTTATACTACGTATATTACTCTCGTAGTATACGAGAAAGTAAAAAAACTCCATAGTCACCATTAACGCTATTACCTTTTCGATGCAATCCAGAGGAATTCCATTAGCACATACTCTTCGAATATTCCATCTGACAGATTCCTCTATTTGGATTTCCTCCTATGAATCGAAATCTTCTAATTCAGATTTACTATTTCAGATTAATTGAGATTTACTACTTAGAGCATTCACGAGGTCACAAATAAGTTGATCGTTGTTGATATCCATCACGTCTCTATTTGCACCTAATAAGAACTAGAGGTGCTACAGAATGGCATATATTTTCTCGTAGTTAAGTTTTCTAATTTCCTTGGCGTGAACTGACTTTACGGTCTTGCTTCATCCGCTTGCCAGCTGCCATCTATCGCCACCCAAAATACATTTTTTTTTTTTTTTTACATTTTCTCAACTTATCGGTTTCCAAATTGTAGAATCGAAGTCTTTCACTTCGGTAATACTATCTTTTGAGGCGATTTATTCACAGTATTATATTTATGGGTACATGTGCTTTAAATAATGTCAAATAAAGTTTCTCATAAACACAAAATTTTCTGTGAAAATGAGCTCTAAATTCCCTTTTTCAGAAACTCTCAAACGCCGTTTTCTAAAAAATGACTCCAAATTTTTTCTTCAATTTTTTGAAGGGATAATGCTTATTGTATGGTTTAATATGGCGTTAAATTAATTTTGGGGTATTCTTTTGTTTTTTAAAAATTACACAAATGCAGTTTTTTCAAATACCTCTCACGCCGTTAATTTGTAGTACATTTCCATCGATTGGAATACAATGTTACGTTTGTGAGTGAGATTTAAATGACTTCCAATTAAGGTTTGCGAGAGCTCAATAGATTCTTGTGAAAAGAGCTTCAAATTTCGCATTTACAGAAACGCTTAATCGCTATTTTCTTAAAATCGGCTCCAAATTTTTCACTGAAAATTTGTATTTAGGACGAGGTTTTACTATTTTTTAATATTCTTGAAGTAATATTTCGTTCTACTTGTAAGAAAGCGAAAAGTTGTGAAAATGTCAAAATAATGTGCTTTGAGCGACGATAGATGGCAACTGGAATGAGAATGGCGCAAGACCGTAAAGCCAATCCACACCAAGGAAATTCGAAAACTTTACTACGAAAAAGTCTGTGCTATTCTGTGACACCTCTCGTTTAAATATTACATCATTTATTGCTATTACCCTTTCTTTGTTTTATTTTTGGTCGGTCACCGCTGATAATTGTCCATTTATGCCACTTAAAATGTTTCTCAACACTTCTTGCTCTTCTTAAAACATGGCGGCCGACATCTGATCTCGCTTTTCAAACGAAGTGGTCCCATGGTTCGTGATGGAAACTGGTACTGTGCAAAACGAGTGCACTGGAGGAGCTCACCCATTTCTTTCCATCATGGGAATATCGGGAAGGATACGATATTGTCAACTTCCGAACGTGTGGCACCCTCGGATGCTTCTCCCACACAGCTGCGATAATTTAAGCACACATTTGGCACAGTTACTTGGCGAAAATTGTTAAATAGGTATTTTTAAATAGAACTGTTGAAAAAAAAACTGAAAATTTTTGAGTAGTCTATTTATAAACAAATGCGTGATCCCAGTTATTGAAGAAAGTGAAAATAATTAATTGTCTATTATTGTCTAATTGTCAATGATTAATAAATCTACAACTAAGTAATTTTATTTATATTATAAACATAAATAATTAATATACCTATAACCGAGTAATTTATTTATATTAGAAACAAATGATAAATCTAAAAACAAAAGGTGTTTGATAATTTTATTTCGATAATATAAATACTGCCCACATAAGACAAACATTTGTCAGCAAAACGTTCCAAATGATTCTGGTAAACAAGAACGTTCAATAATTTTAATATAAACTGTTTAAACGTTGGTGAAACAGGTTTTTTCAATCACATTTTAGCCCGAATTTTAAATGTTTAAACTGAAAAAAATTGGTCATAATTTTTTTTCACTATCGTTCACATTGTTTAAAAATCTGAAAAAATATATGTTATAGAACGTTAAAAGACACATTTTAGGGGGGGGGGGATTGAGACAGTACTTCAACGTTATCAAGTCGAAAATTAATTTCAAAAATTTATTTATTTTCTTCTATATGAATTTGGCGTCAAAATTCAAAGGCAAAAATACTTTCAAATTGAAGAATGTTTTCCCTCTCTGCATTTTTTTCGTCCGGATACATACAACAGATGCTGAAAGAAAAACAACTTGCAAAACACGTTTCTCGTTGTATCTCTGCAACAGATTGCCCTAGGAGGCTAATTTTTTGTGAATCTACGCCATTTTGTAGTCTTTGATATGACGATTATCGATTTGGTTTGCGGGCACTTTTCGCCGCCTTATTCGGCTATACCCTTTACTGAAATTAAATCTGGATTCACTGGATAAATCAAACATTACAAGAAAAAACGATGATTCCAGTCACTTTGAGTATATTTAAAGCAGACGTTTCGGCCTAAACTGTAAGGCCCTGTATACAACTGTTGTTTTATACTAATAATATTATGTAAGATTGTAACTGATTGGTTGTGTTGATCTTTCAGACACTGAAGAGGGCCTTACAATTTAGGCCGAAACGTCTGCTTTAAATATACTTAAATTGACTGGAATCATCGTTTTTTCTTGTAACCTTTACTGAAAGTTTGAGACAAAGATTGAAAGATTGTCATCGGCACACTCTTTCAGTTTTTAATTGTTCGATTATCAAATGAAAACTTTCTAAGGTCTTTTTCCATAAACTTGTCTGAATTTTGTGCACAATATGTAAACACGGTTACTTTTGTACATCATCACTGCGAAGATTTAGGGATTGTCGCCTTCGTAAACGAGCTTTTCAAATACCTCTTTGACGATGGCGCCAGTGAAGTGTGATGGGCATGGGCGCTGCTTTAGAGCTCTTCATTGGTTTGCAAACTATGGCCTCGTAGCCCATTCTTCAATTCGAGAAAGAAATAAAATCATTCGTCACTAAGCCGGGGCTCTACGGAAATCAAACACGTCTCTCTACCCCAGAAGTTTGGGTACAGCAGCACTGTGAGGGTGAGCGATGACACGGAGGTCATCTTCAAAAGCCAACATTCCCCTGCTTTTGATTAAAAAGATGCTCGGCTCATTCTTCGGCGAATTTGTTGAACTATTCCCTTCTTCTAAAAGGGGAATAACGTCATATAATTTGCTCTAGGCGGAAGCGTCAACCATACCATCCAGCGTCACGTGCCTACAACTCCGCGATATGGCGTCGGTAGTAGCAGAAGTTATGAGGAAAGAAATGAGCAATCGCCCACTGCACATACTCAAATCCTTTTTCTCTAGTGATTTAGCAGTTCGATCGGAGGGTAAAAAAAGGTCTTCGTATATGGTTAATTAGTGAGTAGGCAGCTTGGCGCTGCGCCGGGTGCCTGGTGCCGAGTGCCATCAACGCCATCTTGAATTGTCTTTCTAGAGCGCGTCAGCTACGTCTAAAACTGAACGTATTCGAGGTTAGTTCTCACAGTTCTCACGTATAGCGGTGCGAACCAGCTTGGTCTTCTGTAGGCAAGATGACGGGCAATGTGAGCAGCTGACGTGTCATTTCGGTGTTCACGAGGATTGTATAGTGTATGCGGAGGCAACTTTATAATCACAGTGGCAAAATAATTGTAGAAGTTTGGAAAAATGGAACGAAATTGTATTGTTAGTATGTGTGATAGTCGAAGTGATCAGTGTAAATTTCAACAAGTTACTTTGTTTTCCGTTCCGAAGCGTGAAGATATTCAAAAGAAATGGGTAGACGTTGTGCCACACAAAAAAGAGGAAATTAAACGGAGAAGATCACATTTGCGAAAAACACTTCAGCGAAAAACAGTGTTATTTTTATTGTTATGAATAGCATGGTAAAAGATAATATTTATTCTAAATGTGGAGTTTTCATAGTACCTCTGTAAAATTTCTAATGAAAATAAGCAAATAATGTTTTTAATACTGAATGATTACAAAGTTTGCAAAGTAAATAATTAAATATATGCTCATGACACCATCATAAATACTCAAGTACAGTCCAGCGCACTACACGGAGAAGCGAGGAACTAGCTTCAAATTGTTTTTTTTTTTAGTTTATTTTTGGTCGCATCAACTACAAGGTCATTAGCGACCGCATCAAATTACATTATCTGGGTACACAGGTAACATTTATCTCTAATAATAGTTACATTGCTTTAATGCCTTATTTCTACGTTATTACAATATACGCCGTTCACAGAAGTTAACATGTTTTGACCTCAAATTTCTGTATTAATGCCAATAATTTGACAAAATTTGACCACTTGGTTTTGAAAGTCAGAGGAATATAAAATTGCCCCAATGTCCTGTCCCCGCAAAAGATTTGTTCGCTGTAAGGCGAACTTGGGACATGATACAATGATGTGGTCCAGGGTTAGGATACAGCTACAAAGATCACACGTTCGGGGGGGATTATTTTGCAATAAGTGAAGGTGAGTCAACTTTGAGTGTCCCGTCCGGATTCTTGTGATGATCACTTGATCTCTTCGGCTTAGTTTTTTGTTGATTATCAATTTATTGTGTTTACTGCTTTGATATTCAGTTACTTTCTTATGGAGGTCACTTCTTTTAAGCGTTGTCCAGATGGAGGGCCATTTTTCTTCCATTATTTTTCCAGCATATTTCACTAGATCTTGGAGTGTATTCGAGATTGCTAGTACAGTTTTAGGGTTATCTGTTGTGCTTCCACTAATTACTCTGTCTGTTTCCCTCTGCTTTTCTGTTTCTTGATTCATATCCCATATCAATATTACTTCTTTACCTGATTTGGTAATGTCATTATACAGTTCTTGGATTATAATAATCATTTCATTACAAGTTTCATTGTTGTTGATGCTATTTATTGCAGTGCGGGAATTTGAGTATAAACTGAACTTTGAATGGTTAATTTTTTTGATGAGTTTCATGGCGGTCAAGATGGCACATAATTCGGCAGTAAGATGGCTGGCATAGCAGCTAAGTTGATGTTTGACCAATGCCTCTTTCGTTACCACTGTTGCCTCTGTTCCTTGTGTATTTTTAATTGCTTTTGCGTAAACTGGATAAAACATGTCATAATTGTTTGTCGGTCCAGAGTTTATCTCAGATGTTTCATTACCTTGATGAGTGCCTGAGGATAGGTCTACTGAAATATCCGGGATTATCCAAGGAGGAATTTTATAATTTCTCTTCTTTTCTACTTTTCTGTGATCAAAATTAAGTTCACTAAGTACTTTTCTAGCTCTTGCGTACAAAGGTATAAAACGCGAATGCTCTACATACTCTTGTTCTTTAGGATATATGTCTTGTACTATAATTGGATTCATGGATGTGGCTGCTTTTAGAGCATATTTGATTATTAGTTCCTCTCTGCGATGAGATAATGTGTGTTCACTTGCTTCAATTAGTACGCTTCCGATGGGACTGGTATGAAAACATCCGGTGCATATCCTGAGACCTTGGTTATGGATTGTATCAAGTTTTTTGAGGTCAATTTTACCAGCAGATCTGTATATTATTGAACCATAGTCTATTTTGGATCTCACAAGCGCTTTGTATGTTAATAATAGCAATTGTCTATCAGCTCCCCAATTGTTGTGTGCGAGGCATTTAAGTATGTTGATTCTCCTTTTACATTCATTAATAGTGTTCACTATGTGCAACTTCCAGGTCAGTTTAGTGTCGAAGTGCATTCCTAATATTTTGGTACTGGTGACAAATCTCAGGATCTGTTTACCAATTTTAAGCGTAGGTAAGTTATGGATGTTCTTTCTTGAGAATAATATACACTCCGTTTTCTGAGGTGAAAATTTAAATCCAGATTTGAGTGACCATTCATAAATACAATTTAGTGCAGTTTGCATAATTTCTTGACTTGAGTTAATGTTTCTTCCTTTGCAAAGCATAGTAATATCATCGGCGTATTTCCTAATTATGGTTGGTAGTTTGATATTTTCGTCCGCATCATTTATTGCTAGTAGGAAAAGTGTAACACTTAGGATGGATCCTTGAGGTACACCGTTCTCTATTCTTTTCTTTGCAGATAATGTTCCATTTACTCTCACTTGCATGACTCGATCTTCCGAAAAATGTTTAATAAACTGATACATGTTATCTCGAACCCCAATTTCGCTCAGCTTCTGTAGGACTCGATGCATCCATACCATATCGTATGCCTTTTCGATGTCCAGGTTGACAGCTAAGACATGTTGTTTGTTGGCAAACGCTTCTTGAATGTAGGTATCTATGCTTACCAGGTGGGAGATCGTTGAGTGTCCTGGTCGAAATCCAAACTGATTACTGGATATAATCTTCTGGTAATCGAGATACCATCTTAGCCGACGATTAATAATTTTTTCCAAAATCTTGCACATGTTGCAGGTCAATGATATGGGCCTGTAATTACCAGTTAATGTTGGGTCTTTTCCGGGCTTAGGAATGGGGATCACAGTAGCCGTTTTCCACACTTTTGGGAATGTCTTTTGCATCCATATATAGTTGTATATTTTTAATAGAATATCTTTCCCTTCCTGAGGTAGATTTTTAAGCAAGATATTAGGTATATTGTCCGGTCCGGGAGAAGAATTTTTGGAGGCTTCTAGTGTTGTGACAAGTTCTTTCATTGAAATAGGTAAGTTAAGGTGCTCTTGAATGTGACATCCTTCTGTGTTCACCATCGGCTGTTCTCTTTCTTGTTCATTTTTGTAAGATTGAAAGGCTTGAGAGTAATTTTGAGAGCTAGAATTGCTGGCAAATTTGTTGGCCAGCTCATTTGCGATATCATCGGGTTCATTAATAACTTGGCCATTTTCAGTCAGAAGAAAATGAATTTGATTAAATATTTTATTACCTTGTATGGAACTAATTTTTTTCCAAGAGTCCTTGATGTTATTATTCACGTTGATAGAGGATACAAAACTTATCCAGGAGTTGGATTTGCTGTCTTTAATTGTTCTTCTTGTAACAGCTCTTAATTTTTTATATTCGATTTTATTTTCCTTTGTTGGATGTCTTTTGTACCGATTGAACGCATGTTTGGACTGTTTAAGAGAATTTTTGCATTTTTCGTTCCACCATGGTACCACGTTTCTTCTTTTGGTGGGTTTGATAATTTCTAGGGAGTCATTAGCTGCTGTTGTTATGGCATCAGTAAACGATTTGATTATGATGTCAGTGTCGTGTTCTTGAAACATATCTATTTGAGATATTTTCATTTTAATTTGTTCCTGGTATTTATTCCAGTTGGCTTTGGAGTAGTTCCACTTGATACTCTCTTGCAGAGGATTCGAGATACATGAAGAATCATTGATAGTCGTAACAATAGGAAAGTGGTCACTGTCATGAGGCTCATCCAGTGCAAACCAATTGCATTTAGAGGCCAGGTTGTTGGAACTGAGTGTGAGGTCAATTGCACTAAGCTGTCCATTACTTATATTGAAGTGTGTGGGTTGCCCGTTATTTAGTAATACCAAGTCAGATTCTTCAATGATAGCTTGCATATTGATGCCTCTTGTGTCAGTTTTATACGATCCCCAGAGGGTATTGTGGCTATTGACATCACCTAATAGAATAAACGGCTTAGGTAATTGTTTTATGATATCCTTCACTTCATTATTTTCAAACTGATAGCTGTTGGGTATATATATGTTGCATATACATAAAGAAAAGGGAACTTGTATTTGAATTGCAATTGCCTCGATGTCGGAGCTGATATAAATATGGTTTGCTTTCATATAATTTTTGATAAAAATAGCAACACCCCCACTTGCAATAGAAGAAGTTGATCGATTTCTATTGTAGCACTTGAATCCTTTTAATTTACCTGTTTTATTTCCTTTGAAGTTGGTTTCCTGCACACAGACTATTTCAGGTTTATATTTCTCACACAAAATTTGTATTCTTTCATATCGAGGGTAAAAACCATTAGTATTCCATTGTAGAATATCCATCAGATGTATTTCTATTTATTTAATTTAAGCAGAAGTATCACTTTCTGAGTCTTCATTAAGTGGGTTGCTGATTTTTAATTTGTTTATAATTCTGGTGAATCTGTTTTTAATGGATCTTTCTGTTAGGAGAGGATATGTATTAGTCATCATCTGGATAATAGACTGAGTGTCACAGGGATAGTCTTTAGCTATTATAATAGGGTTTTTAGCTCCAAAGGAGTTTTCAAGGAAATTTTTAAATTGTATGTAATTGAGTGGAAATTGATCAGGTTGTTCTTCAATAATCTTCTGGATAGGCTTAATTAGTTCACCGATAGTTTTGCTTTGATTGTCATCTTGTGTTATTGTGTTTTCACTTTTATCATTTTTAATTTTTTTCTTTTTCTTGATTGGTTGTTTCGGGATGTCATTATTAGTAGTTTTGGGATAGCAGTTATCAGCATCAGCTTGAGAGGAAGATTCAGATGTTAAAGTTCTTTTACTAATAAATGGTAAGCTACTGTTATTAACCATACTATGCTCTTCTAACTGGTTCAGGGTGTGTTGTGGCACTTCTTGTGTTATCATTGCCTCCAGTTCTTGACTTTGTTTTGGGATGTCATTATTAGTAGTTTTGGATGTGGAGTTATCATCATCAGCTTGGGAGGAAGATTCATAAGTTAAAGTTCCTGTATTCATAGTTGGTAGTTTACTGTTATTAACCATATCATGCTCTTCAATTTGCTTCAAGGTGGGTTGTGGCACATCTTGTGTTATCATTGATTCCTGTTCTTGACTTTCATTTGGTTCTTGGTTAGCATAGTGAGCATTTAAGGTGGGGGTCTTGGTAGGGCATTGATTGGCAAGATGACCAGCTTGTCTACAATTGAAGCATGCCATGGTGTCATTTGTAAAGTAAATCCTATATGTTGTATTGTCAAAAAATATGGTCATTGAATCTGGAACCTTGCTAATGTCCTCTGGGTCAATAAAAACCTGTCTCCTAAAACTCATAATGTGTGAGAACCCAGGTTCTGTAACTCCGGCTTTGATAAAAGAAATTTTGGAGTGATTTAGTATGTTTCTCTTGTTAAGCTCTCTTTGAATTACATCATGAGGTATGATAGGACAGACATTTGATATGATAATTCTTTTTTGTCTACTTATTAGGGGCCTGATTGTTAACAAGTGGTCTTGGATATTAATAGTACTATGATTAGCTGTAATATGGTCGGCGATTTCCTTACTGCTTAAAAAAACACAAACTCTGTTGTTATAAATCCTAGATATAAACCTAATATTCGTAGAATCAACAATTGTGGCTAGCTTATTTAGATAGTCTTTTATGATAAGTCCTTCTTTTGATTCTATTACAATAGCTTGATCCTTGTTGGGGAAAACATCACTTGTGGCTGCGCTTGCATATGACTTCTTACCTTCGGGGTTGTTCATCCTGTTGGCAGATTGTTTGGTTATGTTGTTCTCACCATTGGACATAATAGGACCAGCCAGCTGCAAACGCAGCCGACTTAAATGTATTTCTGTAGTTTGTTCAGTAGTTATTCCGTATAGTTATAACACTTGATACTTTACACAACTACACTCGTATCACAGACTTCCGAGCGGACACGCAACTAGAACGATGTTGACACTACGGAATCCAGGCACAGAC